>QOCX01004357.1:0-14944 GCA_005959815.1 Sarcophaga bullata | reverse complement strand
TGGTTCTGTTTCATCGGTATGGCGCGCTATTTATCGTAGGCCGTTTCTCTTTGCAGAGTAAAGGTTGGGTGTTATGTAGAGAATGTGTGACATGTAACCGATCTGGACGAGTGTGTTCATAGGGTGTGGCCAGTAGGGGTTAGCCGTAAAATGCGCCACGCCATAGTGACATTCCAAAGGGTGAGTGCTGGGGATCAGCCTGCTGGGCGCCATATTTTTGAATGTGTGTAATGATTGTTGGAAGGATACGATGTCCGTGTTTCATGACGCGAGCGTTGGGTTTCTTGGGTGGCTGTTCAGCCGCATTATCGCGAAGTGCAGTTCGTTCATTTTTATTTGGCCCAATTTGAAGATGCGAGACTGTTGAGATGTTGGGCGCTCGAAAGTGCGGTTGCGCGATTTATGGCTGTTACACATACGGGTTGTGCCGGTTGTGTTGAGTCAGGAAGAAGTTTCTATGTTGGGGCGGCGGTACCGTATGCATGGCCATACCATGGGTTATGAAAATGTCATTATTTTTTCTAAGCTGTTTTCTTCTATTATTTCATGAGTGCTTTAAATTTCATTTTTTGTTTTGGTGTTTTTTTTATTTTTGTTATTTCCACATATCCGGTACGAAATATACGGGCTTTGTTGTTGACCGTTTTGGAATTTGTTTTTGAAGTTATATTGAGATTTAGTTAACAGTTACATTTTTTTTGCCACCAAGCCACATGTTTCATAAGAAGGAAATAATATGTAATATATAAATTTTTTTTTCATAATCATTGAATTTATTGGATGAGCTTTTATGTCTTACTCAGCTGTGTAGTTCATGATATTAAGTGTTATATCCAGAGTATAATTGATCTGTAATACTGACTTCATATATTTACGGTGGTTTCAAAGGTGTAAAATTGGTAACGTATAGGGTTATAAGTATACGGTAATTAAATCTTCATTACCCCTTCAGAACGCTGGCGTTTTGCTTGTTTAGACTTGTAAATTATTAATTTTTTTTATTAAATCTATTATTTGTGACTAATTTATGATTTGTTGTAGCAATTATATTATAATGTTTCATTCATTAAAACCTAATAGCTTATGAATTCGTTTTTTGTTTCGCATATGTTAGAAGTGTGATTGAAGGCTACAATGGTATTTATAATTGTAGTCTGGCTTTGACGAAATTTAGTTGCGATTTATTGGGGTATGTAACTGAGCTGGCTATTTGGGAATGTTGCTTTTGGATGTTTGTTGATGATTTTGTGTATTCGAGTTATTATATTTTATATGTAATTGTATGTTATTATGTTATTTTTATTGTTTTTATATGGGTTGTTGGTTAAATTGGTTATATGGTTTGTTTGTGGGTCGTTATGATCATTTGGAAATGGGTGGCATTCTTGATATGGTAGGTTATATTGTCTGGTAGCTGTAATATTATAATTATTGTTTTTTATTTTTTATTAGGGTGCTCCTTCTTAATATATATGTGGTTGAGTTAAATGGATTCTATGTTTCGATGAGTGGTTGATTTTATAATTGGTTGATGTTGTGATTATTAGTCTTATGTATGTATATTTGTCATTGTGTTTTTTGTGAGTGTGGATGTTATTTGTTATTGTTATATGTCGTGTTTGTATGAGCTGTATATTTGTTCTTGATATTTCTTTGGATTCCGAATCTGTAATAAGTGATGGTGTGAGAAGTGTGTTTGATTGTTGTTTAAATGATATGTTGAGAAGTTATTTATTTTTTGTTTTATCTGAATTTAATGTTATCGATATATAGATTGTTTTGGTTGGTGGGTTTAATTTATTATAATTACCACCTCTAAGATTTGGGATTGGTTCCTATTTTATGATTCCTATATTTATTTGCTTACAGTATTGTGATTTTGAGATATTTTTTGCTAATTGTTGTTCATTGGTGAAGTACTCGGTATTTGATATCTCTCTATATATGAGATAAGCAGTACTGATAATAAGTGATATTTCAACTACAGACTTTGTATAAGTTAATCTTAATGGTATATAAATGTATGTTAATGGGTCCCCTGAATAGAACTCAATGTTATGTAATATATTTACACGGGTAGATTGTTTATGGTTATGGTCAATGAGTATTTTGTTTGTTAATTTATGCGTTATCATTTTTAATCTTCCTCTCGCAAAAAACGTTTATGGCTTATGGTTTCAAATTTGAGCAATATTGCTTATCCGAAACACCCTTCACAGAGCCAGACACTTCCGTACCTGTAAATGAGAGTGAGGAGTTTACCATGGTCTTTCAAACGCGTCTGGCCGGTTTAAGTCTTTTGTATGGTGCAGAAATGGACGGAATTATCAGTGAACAGCCCGTGCAATTGTAAGTAATAATAAATAAAATATAAACAAATATTTTATTCTTTAAAACTTTTTTTGTATTTTACTAGAAATTATGACAAGCCACATAATTTAGAGGCATTAAAATGTGTCGAATTAAAAGTGCGTCAAGGGAAATTAAATCCTTACCAGTATAAATCATTTATACAACACAAAACCCGCAATTGGTGGTGTCAATCATTTTTGGTGGGCATACAAGATTTATATGTGGGCATGAGAAATGAAAAGGGCCTTGTTGAAGATATTGAACACATAGAAATGCGTTCTCTGCCTAAACTTGGAGGGGTAAGTTTCAATACTTATTTGTATTTTTTTGTATTCATTAAATTATTACATTAATTTATTACGTTTTAGCAAACTTATTGGGCTCCTTGGGTATGCGCTAATTTCTTACTGCAATTTCTATTGCGTTTGCGTTCTCTTATGTCGAATGAAAATTGTCCTCATACAGTATATGAATTTTATTTTAATGCCAAAACAGGACACATCACCTATGATTGTTATAAAGGTAAAACTGTGCACTCATTTATACCTGACTGGTACATAAATTTAATAAATCGTTTAACGAAAAATAAATTATCATAATCTTAGGTATTCGATTTTTTTTTATTTTTTATACTCATCATATTGTCGAATAATAAAATAAATTTGTAATAGTATGCTTTTAAACGATTTTGATGAATTTGTAACTGAGAACATTCAATTTGGATATTTACATTAATCAATAAAATTGCCATTTTTAGGCATTTCATTTTAGGCCTACAAAATAAAATCCTAGAAGCGCAAAATAAAATATTTTGTAGGTAGTTTAAATTGACAAATTAAACATTTTTATTTTTGTTGTCTTATTCGGTTCTCGTATTTGCTATTTTCTAGTTTTTCTATATGGTTCGATAAAATTTGTTGTATTTCAACCATAGCCTTTGTAGCCGATACCAAAGGAAGAACTGATAACTGTAATTCAACAGACTTGGCAAAACTAGAAAATATTGTAACATTTTCATTAACTTTATCTAGACCATGAGATTGGTTATGGTTCATTTCCATTTTAATACGTTTCATTGTATTTGAATTTGTTGATGTTTCTTCATTTTGAAAAGACCGTTCCGACTCTGGCTCTTCCTGGCTATTTTCATCATTGAAACTGCAGAGGCCATCATCGGCCTTAATAGCAACCATATTGTTTTCAATTGAGTCCTGAAAAATTTTATTTTTTTAAATTTAATTTGAAACTAACATTTTAACTTACTTGTGATTCTCTGTGCTGAATTGAAATTTCATTTTCTGTGAATGAATCCTAAAATATAAGTAAAAATCTTTTTTAAGTTGATCATCCATGTAAAATTGTAGAAATTACCTACTTGTGTTAAACTATCTATCGGTTTCCGTAAAATCACAATGCTGTCTAGGAAACGCAGTTTGTCATAATAAAATAGATGAGGTCTATGCACATCCAGCGGACTTAGTGCCGTCTTTCCGGACTCGTCCACCTTTTTCTTTTCTAATAAATAGGCACTTCTTAGATTTTTTACTTTCCGCTTTACTTCGTCCACGGATATGTTCATTTCTTTAGAAATATCAAGCCAGGCATTATTCTTTAAATGGCTATTTTTATAATGTCGATTTCTACGATCCCAAAGACAAGAATATTTCTTGTAAAGTCCAATAACTTTGAAAACTTCCTCTACATCCCATTCCATCTTAAAATAGCATTAAAAATATAAAGTACAGTGTTTAAAAACAATGTTAGCAATATCGTATCGGTTATGGCGAACATAAGTTTTGCAATAAAAAGCATTGCTTACCCTTTTTTAAAAAACTAAACATACATTTTATTTATAATTAACTTTATTTTTTAACAAAACTTTACGTATTTTAATAATTTAAAAAAATGAAAACAAAATATNTCGTATAACATAAATTTATCAACACTTCGCCATTATGCTTTGATATATATACTAAACAAATAAAATTATATTTAGATGTTAAAATCTAGCGGCGTTATTATTAATATCCATCTGCTATGGAGTCTGCCATCAATGTTAACCTATGTCTGAAATAAGCAATAATTATGTTAATAGCTTATGGCATTATTTCATTAAAAAAGAAAGTTTATAATTTTATTATAATCATTATTAATTTAAAATTTCACTAATAGTACGCGGCAATAATATTTTAAATAGGACGGAAAAAATTTCAGCATATAGTAAGTGATTAACGACTTGGAAATTCTGTCGTTTCTGTATGCAGCGGTGTCATATTAACAATTAAAGGAACATAAGACATTTTCAGACATTTTAAATATGAATTTACGAATTATATTCATTGTAAAGATCCTTTGCCACTTACGCTTAGGAAGTGATACTCTGTGATACTCTGATTACATATATAATATCAAATTCAAAAGCGTAAAATTGACAACACTGTTCTTATATGACATTTATCATATTTTTTGTTGGTGTTTTGTTAGCGTTTTTCCATTTCCATATTAATTCTTTAAATTCTCTTTTTGTTGTCATTTTCGTTTCAACTTTTGTCTGCAAAGTTTTGGGACGCGTTGTCAAAGTGAAATCTTGTTTTGCGCTGTTTATTTGTTAAAAAACGTCGGTGTGCTTGTGTGTTTGTCTCAAAAAATATTTTGTGAAAACAAAATATTAAGTTTCGAATTTATTGCAATTTTTTTTTATTGCCAAAAAATAATTTTATATTACACACAGTAACATATTAAGGGAAATTTTACGTAAAAACGTCTAAGCGACTAACGGAAGACTTCTTTAAAGTCAGACGCGTGTGCTGAAAAAGGCGTTTTCCCCTCCGTCGTAATAGAAATAAGAAAAGTTGTCTCAAAGAAAAAAATCAAAAGGAGGCAGCAAACTAAGAATTTTATAATAAATCATAAAAATAAATACGCAATAAATAAGAAGAATTAAACTTTTTTTATTGTTTTAATGTGATGTCAGTGTTTCTTGTTTGCCATATTTAAGTAAAAGCGTAATAAAGAAAAATTTTAAAATAAAAACAACAATTAGGGCTAAAACAGTTATCTATATATGTACATAAAAATAGTACCGTTTGCTTGCAATTTTGTGACCAAAAAGACCGTAAACTTCAGTAAACCAACGAAATAAAAATAACTAAACTCGCATCCATAAGCATAAAATATAAGTTTTGTACGTTGCATAAATAAATAGTAAATGCATCGTCGTCGCAATGTCCACAACAACCGAAGTGACGCAGAAGGATTTGCACGATTTGTTAGAAATTTTCGAAAAAACCATTCGATGCTGGCTCATGTGAGGAAGGGTCACTGGTAAGTTGTCTTATTTCTTTTCTTTGCAAAAAGCCGCTATAATACAAACAACAAACACCATGAACTCTGATGGGGTCTAATTGGAGTTTACTTATAGCTTTTTTGGCAATTCTTAAATATTTGTTATTTTGTTTGTTTATGCAGTGTTGCCAAGTTTGTATTCTGATAGGTATTGCAAGAAATAATAATTGCTTGGGAATTTAGTTGAAATGATTTGAAAATAATTAATTAGTAAATCGAATTCTAATTAATTTTGTTTGTGTATTAATATTCTTTACGTGCATGTGAATATTAAAATGTATTAAAACTAACGGTATGTGAGCTAATGATAGAACAAAAACAATTCCATGACCCTGCTAACGGTTAAAACCAGTACGGGACTGCAATTTAACCTTGAGTTATGTACAGTTAAAATTCCCGCTTTATTTTTATCAGCCAATGTAACGGCGTTTGCGGTACATTTTTACAGTTGTTTTACATTTAAGATGAAGACAGATGGTGATAAAATAACACGTGCTTTATTTTCGTTAAAATTTTTATATATTTTTTATAATTTTTTTTAAATTAAAAAATTAAATACAATTGCTTTCCTGTTGATCGCTTATTACCGAAATTAAAGATTAACTATAAAGAAAGGATTCACTGCATACCTCAATCGATAAACAAAATCTTCTATAACCTTAAACAATTCTGGCTTGCGTCTGGCAATTTACCATTAGTTACTATCCTCTCGACAGGGGAGTGGAACTTGAATTTGGATCCAGTATTTTATGCATGCCATGCTCTTTGAGAAATAAAACATTGCTTATAGTATGGATGGACAGTTTTCAGCATTTTAAGAAGTGGTTCATTTATTACTTTTATAAGAAAATCTTACCTTTCCAGGGTGACCCCTAAATAACTGTTTTTACTTAAGTCGTCAGCATACAAATACATAGGTATATATGCTTAATTAGTATGGATGGACAGTTTTCAGCATTCTAAGAAGTGGTTCATTTTTTATTTTTTTAAGACAATCTTGACTTTCCAGGGTAACCCCTAAATAGCTAGTTTTACTTAAGTCGTCTGCATACAAATACATAGGTATATACGCTTAATTTCATATTAAAACTTTCTAGACTAGCATGAGAATCCAACCACAATAATATTTTTTAATTCTTTGTCAACATTGATAGGAACGACTGCTTCTAGATTTTCTGAACACTCTAAAAAGATTAGAAATAATCAATTTTCTTTAGCTGGAATTTTAGAGTGCATATTATAATTATTGTTTATGCATATTTATGTTCAACAACAACAGATATACAAATTACTTCCGCATAGATATTGTATGTGTGTCTGTATATTTGTTAATGTACAATGATTACTTTTCTGTCATGTTAATCATTCTTATAATTTATTGTCATTTGTTACAGGCGCTCAATTACCTCATAATAGAGATTTATGACCACAAAGAATATTATTTTATGCATAAATTTCTCATTAAGAACTTGGATATGGAGTTCAATTTATATTTAAGAAGACAGGTCAGGCGTTTAGTAGAGATATTTTCGTTTCAAATGCAAAAAAAGGAATTCTAATAACAACGACATGTTTTAAAAGAAACAGGACACGTTATCAAATTCTAAAGTAATTAAATAGTCTTGTCTTTATCTTATTTACTACGTAAATATATATTAAATAAAGTTAAAAATAATTTAATTTTATAGGACTAGAAGGAGAAACAAAACCATTTACAGTTCTATTACCGAAATGTTAATTTTTACACATGCTATTACGGTATATCGTAATGATATGATATGATAGTTTTTTATTTGTAGCCTCCATCGACTGGATGATATTTTCTTCAAATATTTCTGTCGTCAGTCATATAGTGCAAATATCTGTTAGACCCTGTTAAACAGCATGCCTTCGATATATGAACAGTTACAAAAAAAAAACAGCTTTTCTAATCAAATAACTTTCAAATAGCAAAACTCTCTGTTACATTGTTGCCTTACGCTTGTTTTAGTTTTCTTGTTTGTTTTTGTTTCTGTTGTTGTATTTTCATGTGGCTTTTTTGAAATGCAAGCAAAAGATAAGCGAGAATAAGTATATAATATAGACAGACATTCAAGAAAAGAGCTTCCGTGGAAAACTTGTAATACTTTTTTTACATCTAACAGAGAAGATTGTTGTCAACAGGTTGCTAAAAAAAGTCCAAGTTTGTATTTATTGAATTTGCTTTTCCTAGTATTTATAAATTCATTTGTTTGAAATAATAGCTTTTTGCATTTCAAGGTGCAAGTGTCAGGTGTTAATTGTAAAATTCATTTTTTTTTCTTCTCTCAAATTTTATTCTTTACTTAAGCTTTTCAATCTTAAACGTCATTTCTTTTCAATCAACACATTTGTGGCGCCTTTTGTATGGTTTAACCATCTCCTCAAGCTTTACTAAGTGAACATTAAAAGTGTTCTGAATTTTAGAATTTTCAATAAATAAATGACATTTTTATGTTCAAGTTATAGGGTTTTCTAAATAATAAAATTTCAATTCGTGTTGAGGAATGCTGTCTGTTCATAAAACAATGTATACAAGGAAAAGCTTATAGATTCGTTGGTACAGAAAATTATTATTATGTTCTTAATAAAAAAAATTAACATCTTCTTTTGAAACACCTTGTATAATAAAATAATTTTGAACAAATAGGTTATCAGCATGTCAACTGAAACACAAAATGTTTCTGACATTAACCCTATTTTGTACTCTTTAAAACAGCAAAACAATAAAGAAAGAAGAGTACGAAAAACAAAATAAAAATGTTAATAACATTTCAATTATTTAAACCATAGCAATTACGTACTTCAATGTTACGGGTATATATAGGTTATTATCGCATTTTTTTATTATTTTAATTATTATTGATAAGAAGAATAGAAAACAGAAAATTGTCAATAGCGCGCAACTATTTAAATATAAAACCCTGAATTTTGCAAAACATATCAAAAACACTTGTATATACAAGTGTATATACATACATACCTATGAACAGATACGTAAAAATAATATTAAAATTAAAAAAAAAATATGTGTTTAAAAACAAACACAAAACTACGTCATTTTCATGCTAATTGGAATAATTTTATTTTATTTTCTAACAGAGAGGGTTATCCAATATTCGGTTTCATAAGTAAATGTAAATAAAACACACACACGAAACTTGTATTTCATTGTAATGTACGGACATCAATCCAGATTTGTTGCAGTTAGTTTCCTCGTCTTCAAGACCTACATAGTCTTTGTCTTGGGCGCACAGAGAAGTATCTTACAATCAAATTGTGATATTCGTGGCCTATTGAGATTAATCGTGCGCAATAAATCGTATTGTATAGCTAGTAACAATTCCAGGCCAAAATGTATTCCAACCAATCACTTGTTCTGGAAGCAATGGACTTCCTATAAACTCTATTGTTTCCGAGGACAATTTTACTTATTAACGTAACGTTCGAGTGAGCAACCTACGGCACTGTAGGTGATGAACCGCCTTTAAACCTTTCGTTACCGCAGCCCATTCCGCTGAAGTGATGCTACTGAACCAGGCATCAGGCCACGAAGTGTGCACATTGCATAGTGGCATCAATCCAAAACTTATGCTGTTCTAGAAATTTTTTTTCAGTTCTGAATCTACTGAAGAAAACTCATATATTTTAGGTACAAATTGAATAGGCGCTGCTTCACACGGAGCGTTTTGAGTATGCCGGCTAAATCCCGCGCTGGTAACGAAAGGGTTAATTGTTGCACGAGTTTCACTTTATACGGATATCTAAATACAAACTACGAATTAATAAGCCATAAGATAATTGGAAGAATTGCTGACTGAGAACTCGGTGAAACAAACCAATTCAGTTTATTGGCCACACTTCCTAACGCAACCGGTATTTTCGGCATTTGTAACGTTTTCCTTATCAAATTTCTTAATCTACTCAATTCCTTATACAGTAGGTCAATTATGAAAACCATAATCACATCGTAATATTCGAAAATTGATCACGTTTGTAAATGACAAATGGTAAACCTTTCACTAAGATGAAAGATATTTAATAGCTGACAGCTGTCCCAGACGGGAAAAAGATTTAAAACCCAATAAATGGATAACTTGATATGAATTGTATTTCTTTAAGGAACAGAAGGTGGGACTTGAAATTCGAAGAATTCGAAATATTCTCAATAAATGTAATAAAAATAAATTAATTATTTTTGTAATAATTGTTATAATGCACGTATAACTTGGATTGGACGTGAATCAAATGGCACAAACGCACCATAAAATGTGACTTCAAAAAAAGATTGGTCAAAAATTAATTCTCAATACAAAGAAATAAGAATATAAACTTTACGTTGTTACCAATGCTACGCAAAAAGAAGTTAGCAATGCAGAAAATAACCATTGTCTCTAAGAGTTCTTAAAATAGTTTACAATGGGTTGTACGGCCTTTGAAAAATAATTTGGAGAATTATTAAAATAGAGTATAAAAAAAATTTTTTGGTTTTTTAATATTTGTTGTACAAAAAATCTTCTAACTTGCCTGCCTTAACCTATTTAAACATTCTCATGTGTATTTAAAAAATTTCTCACTTGGACAGCATAACAACAAACGTCATTCACGTTTTTTTTTCCCTTCATTACATGTATAATGAAGGTTTCGTTTTACTATACTAGGTAAATGCCCAGTATTTTATTTAAAATTTTTACGCTGATCTTCTAAGTATTAATAACCAAAATTTTAAAAAAGAAAAAGAAAAAAATTTTACAAATACTATGCATATAAAGGAAGAAACCCCCATTTAAATAACACCGCCCACTCAATTGCTTTTTCTGCTTGCCTTATCAAAAACCTGGATTCAAGCGTTTATTAATTGATTAAAATAAATAAAAATAATTATAACTTTTCAAGTTGAAAAAGAATTGTTTTCTTGGAAAACATGTTTCTTTGCCTTTTTATTTTTTTTTAATTGAAGTTGAAAATATTTTATTTGAAAAGTAACAGGGTTATATCATTTACAAACGTGATGGTATGTAGATAGTAGGCATATAAAAATTTTCTCGTTTATGGGTTCTGTAGTACAAGGTTAATTACCTCAGGTGTTCAGCCAAGCTTTACGGAATGCTTAGGTAGGTGTATGCGTAAATGAATTTCCTAAAAAAAAAACGTAAAAATAATGCATTTTAGGAAAGAGACAAAATCGTTACGAATTTTAATTATCTGCTGCAAATCAGGATTGGGACAACCTGGTCACTAGGAATAATGAGGGTGTTGGAGGAATCTTAACTCATATTCAACTCATATTTTAGCTTTTCTAAATTGCTAGATGAAGAAATGATCATTGTAATCTACGTATTGTAATGTAAAAAGGAAAGCTTTCGCTGCTATAAGAACTGATTGATGCAAGTACTATAAATTCTACTGTAAGGAAAATAAACCTATGGAACACTTAGCGGCAAACTGTGTACCACTGACACTCGAGAGACTTGTGCTACTATATGATGGGGCAAGGATATGCAGACATCTCATTGAAATAGCTGGTTACGTTCCTTGAATTAATATGTGTGTAATTGAGCAATAATTTCAAAATTAGTTCAATCATTAGTCAAGCTGTAAATCCTCTCGTTCATTCTATATGATCTTTGTTAAGAAAATTTCTTTGTAGCATTTGTTTTGCGGACATGTATAACCATACTGTAGGAAATATGAAGTTATGTCAGGTAATTAAATGCGAATGAAATCAATATGTGAACATATTATTATTTCAAGCACTGCAATGCCTGCCCAACCCTACAAGTTTTGATTTAATTAACATGAACTACTCATATATAAGATCACTTTATCAGAGCTGCACAAAATTCCACAGATCATATGCATAGAGAGCAGAATAATAACAAAAAAAAAATTCCTTAAATAAAATATGGAAATGTTGCTAAACGACGCTCTTGGTGAAATGTGGGTGGTTATTTATTAACATTGTTGTTGCTATTGTTGTTATGGTTCCATTTTTCTGTCTAGATAATGAAGTGAATGTAAAAGCCATTCATTTATTAGCATTTTTTTTTATTATTTTTAAACATTAAAAGATACTTTAATGGAGCGTACAATTTTAACTCTTTCAAACTTTCTTAAACTATGTCTGTTTTGAGGTTCGTACGTACGGTTTAGCTGTCTGTGCGTCTATTGCATTCTTTTGCAATCACCGGTGAAAATATTAACTGAACTTACCGATTTGATAGTAGATGCCGGTTTATGTGTTTTCATTAGAGCTTCTTTTTTTTTCTTTCTTTTTCTTAATCTAAAAAGCTTTTAGAAATGGAATTAACCCTTTAACTGTACATGCTGAGAGTAAGGATCGAAATAATGTAATTAGAAATACAAGTATATTCGTGTTCTTGTAAATGATGTTTACTGTTCATTATCTATGACATTTTAATCGGCCCTGGTAGTCGAGCCTTGACTCAGTGTAGGTAAAACCTGAAAAATTAAAACAGTTAAAGGGTTAAATATGAAAAATTTATAAGAAAAAATAAATAAAAAAAATAATTTAAAACTTAAGAAAGTAGTATGGTATGTACCATCACCGTCCTCGTGCAGCCATCCATTCCATTGTATCAGGCCAAAGTTTATTAATCAAATAGACAGGCAGTTTTGTTGTTTGACTTATTTATTTCTTCTTGCAGGTCCAGGTTTTTTAAAAGATCAAAAGTAGTCCAACTACCCAACTGATTTTCTGTCTGCCTGTTATTATAAAATGGAGACATGTGATTCCCGGGTTACCAACCAAGACTTTACACGGGCGGGTGTTTTTGGAGTTTTTGATTTTTTCTTCTTTCTCGTGGCTGACGCCGCTGCTGTTTGGTGGTATTTGACTCTGGTATTGCACTATTGGTTACTGATGCCAAAGCCATTCAAAGGCCCAAACATTTTTACAAAAAGCGACTTTGTGTGTAGTGCATGTATTAATGGTATATTTTAAACAAAAAGGCTGAAATTAAATGAATTAGAACCAAAAAGTAAAAAACACACTAACTAAAAACTATTTACACTATTATTTGTAAACCTTCATAATGTTTTGTTTTTCCATCAGACTTATTCCTCCGGTCTTGGAAACAGGCAAACAGGACCTTTAACAGCCAACTTGTTTTTCTTGGTTTTTTGGTCTTTGTGTCTGGTAAAAAGCAAAATATTAAATAAAGAAAACCCAAAGGCCACACAATTTTGCAGTTTAAATCCAAGTTGCATTATTTTTATTATTGTTTTCTTTACACACTCACACTTGAATTGTTATTGCAGTATATTGTGTTTTTCCTTTTTTTTTTGTTTTTTGCTTTTTAACAGTGATAGACAAAACTGAAGATTAAATATTATTTCGCTTTATAAATGCTGTTAATAAACAGAATTCATTACTTTTGTGCATATTATTTACAAGGTGGTCCACAAATCGTTATCCTATTATTTGTTATTAAGTCAGCGTAGTCTAAACTGCTCTTCTCATACTAGACAGACAGATAGATTGTGGCCCTATGAGTTTCCCCCCTTTATTTGTCTGTCCATTACCATGAATTCTTTTATGATTTGGGATCCAACAAATGGTAAACCCAATTACCCTGCCTAACTGATTCAGTCTGTCCAAACGGGCATATACTATTGTCGAGACAACTTCAGAACGTATCACATAAGTAGGTATTATTATGTCTAATTCGCTGTATTTCCTTTTGCAGTTCAACTAAGCACATCTTTTGCACTGATGCCTGACATCAACTGGGCAGGCACTACGATGTTTATTTGGTGGCATAGAAGTACATATACGAGAAAATACAAGGTTTGGTCGAGCTCTACGAAATTTGCAGCTGTTGACAGACAGACACGTCAAGCAATTTGACATCTATCTGATGGCCATTACAAAGAATTTTAGACTTGAATTTGTTTCCTCACACAGAGCTAACAATACATCATCTGCCCGTAAAGGAGCGCTTCAAGTAGTAATTAATTTCGACCATGAGGATAACTACTTTGAGGAATAGTGTAGTGTTTACGTTGATTATAGGATTGTAATGGCCAATAATCTGGGCATATATCACGCTCACACGTATTCCTTCAGGAACATGGAATCCTATCGTCAGAAGTTTTGCCAAGATGAGATCTGAAAAGGTGGAAAACTATGACACAGAACTCCGGGCAATAACATAGACCTAGATTTACAAAAATTTCATCTGTATAAAGGCTTATTCTTAGTTACTAAATACGTTGCGAAAGAGGAAGAATAACCTTCTTCGAATTTAGTAACGTTCTCCGGTGGTTTAAAACTAAAAAAGAAATGTATTAACTAATGATCCTCCTCACTGTTGTCTCTGTTATTGTTTTTTTTTCTTTCCTTCCTTTTTGTTGCTTATTACGGTTCTCCAATGTAAAATAAAGTAACAAAAAAAAAAAAAAAGCAATAAATAACAAAATAAAATAAATATTTAATATATGAATGCATTTTGTCTGTCGTCTTTATACAGTATGGTGGTTGTAGGTAGTAGGTGTATTTGTATTTGTTTTTATTAATATTGTTATTTTCTTTATTGTGCATTACGTTATTGTTGTAAGATATGACGTTAATTTCTTTATCAATTCTTTTTTTAATTCTTATTATTTTTGTTTTTATTTTTATTTAATTTTTGTTGTGCTCTGGCATTGGTTGTTTTGTTTATACTTCTACATGTGTTGCGTTGTTGTTGACATTTTTTTTTACCTATTAAAGGCGGTTAATAAGAATATCTTTTGCATACCTACACTTTGTTTTCTTTTTTTAAAAATACATTTCTTTCTGCTAAAATTAAAAAAGTGATAAATGTGAGTTAATGACAATCATGCTTTCATCTTCGAACCTGGCTGCTGCTGTTTTCAATTAAAAACCTCTTAAGTTGTCATATTCCAGATGTAATTCTTTCTTTATATTAAATTTTATCACGAATAAACTTGAAAAATTAGTCTGAAATTTTTAAGAATTCTTTTATTGAATTCAGAATTCTTTTCTTTTTATTACATTTTATGAAAATATTTAGAAATGTTTAGATATTTATGTTCTTCTAATATTTATCTCTCTTGTTTTGTTTTATTTGTAGGAAGAAGACATAACGAATAGATGTGACCTCCTATTTAAACAAGACTATACATTAATCGAACTCGATAATAGCAATGGTATCTTAAGTCCACGTTATCCCGGTCGAATTTTTATACCCGAATACGAACATGG
>QOCX01004356.1:0-14947 GCA_005959815.1 Sarcophaga bullata | reverse complement strand
TAAAGTGTTGTAATGACAAATTAAGTAAGTAAATTTGAGCACATATAAATTAAATGGTGGACAAAAACAATTATTATTATGACAGTCATAGACTTGACTGTCACTACCAGCAGTATTTTTCAATTTTTCACAAAAAGATAATGAAATTGCTGAACTTTGGCAAACAACAACATTTCTTGTTGAAATTATTAAAGATCATTATAAAATCTACTTATAACGACAGTCGCAAGATTATCGTTTGAGCTCATTTTGGACCTGGAAAAAGCTTCAACGAAGATATGTTCGAAAAACATTACTTGCGGACTTCTCTGTACAGCTAGATGAAGCTTTAGATAGGTTCATTGGATTTTCCAGAAGTACTCTTAGATAAGAGTCCCATACTTTGGATCCAGAAACAGCTTCAATAAAAATATGTACGAAGAACATTACTTTCGGAATCCTCTGTACAGCTAGATGAAGCTTTAGATAAGTTCATTGTGTTTTCCAGAAGTACTCCTAGATGAGAATCCCGAAAATAAGAAGTTCTGCTCATTAACATTGTCCTCTAATCAAACTCAACCGGTATTGCTTATTTAAACATTTTGGAACGCTAAATCTGGATACCTTGAGTCCTATGTCTTTTAGAATCTGAATATACACGACAACTTTGTCAGAAATCTTAATTCGACCAATTTACTTTGCCCTATTATTCCTTTAACAGTAATAAACAATTGATTTTAAAATTAATGTGGTAAACTTTTCATGGTAAAAAAATGTAGTTTAAAACGTGGTTTAAATATTTTTTTTTTCGTATTTGATTAGTAAACAGAGACCTTGTGGTTGTAAATACTTTACGTATCTATTATTTAAGACCAAATTTTTTTTCACAAGAAATTTGTTACAAATTGTTGAAATTCGTTACATTAACTTTATAATTAATGTCAACAAACAAGAGTTTGTTTTTAAAATATTTACACCTAAAAATTGAGATTCTGTTTGTATTTTAAAACTTTAGTTTAAGAATTAACTTTTGGTATTTAACCAAAGAAAAATTAACACATTTTTTGAGAAGAAGAAAAAAAGAAAACAAAAATTGACAATAATTTTACTTGAATTTCTTACAAATAAAAAAATCGGAGTTTTTGTTTGAGCACCAACAAACATAAAACTTGTATTATACAATCGACCAAAAATTAGCAAAAGAAATGAAAATTCAAAAAATAAATTTAAAAAAACAAAAACAAAAACAAAAATTAAATAAATAATATTGCAAATTTAAATATAAAATTTAAAATGTGCAAATAAAAAAGTATACAAAATAAACAAAATAAATTAAAACAGAAAAACCAATCAAAATAAAAACCAGTTAAACGACATAAAAAAAGCAGGCAACCAAATGAAATAAATTGAAAATGAAATCGTAAAAAAAAAAAATAATCAACATCGCATTAAAATTTTTGATCAAATCTAAAGTAAATATTCATTTATTTTATAACTAAAATCTGGTTCGTACAGCAATACAAAAAAGGGTGTTCTGTTGGAAGTTTAGAAATATTAATCGGTTATGCTTTTAAGCACTAAGAATTTGATAAGTCAACTCAAATCTAAATATTTTAAAATTCTCTTTGACTTTGGTTCTTATTTGGCGTTTACGAGGCTTGTTCCAAAAGAGCGAACAAAACGAAAAAAACAATATTTTTCGGCAACTTCATCTCAGCAGTCTTCTGGCAAGCACTCAGAGAGTAAAAACCAGGAAAAGGCTTCACAAAAAAAATTTTCATTCAGAGTCAACTATAAACTGTAGATCCCGCACTAACCCTTCCTCACATGATGGTGTGTAATCCGGACTAAAGGATTGTAATGATCAATTGAATAAGAGCCATTTCTGACTTAACATTGGACCAGTTTACTAGCATGAAAACCCAATTATTACAGTGTCTACATTAATCTTACCCTAAACAAAAAGAAAAGTTTCTGCAATCTGTCATCCGATAGCGATATTCCGCCACTCATACATGAAATTAACACCCACAACTGAAATGGCGTGGGAAGTTAGATTGTAATTCTGCCGAAAGGGTTGTAAATGACCTATTAAGGATGTAAGTAAGACATTATTTTAATGCTTTTTCATTTCTCTTATGTTCACATACAGAAATTATCGTCATGGGCATCTTTTGGGAGTTTTGGAAAAGTTTTATTTTAAAATTTCATCAATTTTGGAGCGATTACTTCCATTTTTCAATACCACGAAAATGCCAAGCATACAAGTATGGTTCAAGCTGTGAATATATCCTCGAAGCGGAAGTACCAGCATACTGTTAGTAAGACACCAAACTCAATATTTGAACGTAACTTGTTAACCACATGTTTATGTGATCAAGTGAATTAGTCATTACAATCAGATCAAGTTGTATTCATTAAATAACTGTTTAGCCACACCAGGCACCTCTACCATTAAAAACAGATCTTGTTCTATTCGTAACAAAATTGTGTGTTCATACACATTACATACATAATTGGTCATTACAACCCTTTAGTCAACATTACAACCTAGCTTCTAACATCACTGACGCTGTCTGTGTTAATTTCATACATGAGTAGTGGGGCCTACAGTTTAAAAACGATTCCGTATAAACAGATTTTTGAGAAACTTTAAATGAGCATTTTTATTCACTGGCAGAGTTTTTGTCAGAAATCTACTGAGAGTTAGTTGCCGAAGAAATATTTTTTTTATATTCGTTTTGATGTCTGAACCTTGGCTTTGAACCGAGGCCTCAACGTCTAAAGCCAACACAATACTTACTAGACCACGACGACTTGAGTATTCAGCAAGCAAAGTTTCCTGTCAAATCAGCAACTGCATCTAATAGGAGACACCAAAAAGTCACACAAAAATCTAAAATTGTGGCAAATTTCGAATTTATAGGAAAATATTATGACAACGCTCTCTACCTTTCTCTTTCCTAAGTGGAAAACTATCACTTCGACTTATAAATGGCAAGCGAAACTGTACTTTCTCACTTTCATCAGCATTGATCTCATCACTCTCTTAATTACCGCATTTTTTCAAAGCCAGTCCTGACTTTTTATCAATCATACCGCAGTTCCATTAAGTTTCTTTGTCAATCCGCAAATTGTTTATAGCCATTACAATGTTTCTTGACATTTACGCGTGACATTTTTTATAATATAAAGCTAAGCTCTATAGCAGATCTATCAAGCTCTCATGTAAGTTAACATTTCTGCACGTTGACATATCGCAAAAATATAAAATAATAAATAGACCAAAAACAAGAGATTCCTAGCTCTTTCCAAAGCATACAATTTTTAATAATAAAATAATATTCTATCCTACAACTCTTAAATATCACCCTACCCACTCATGTATCAATAAACAAGAAGGAGACCTAACCACACAAAATAGATAAATAAACCCAGTGCAGAATATTGAGGAATGAAAAAAAACCTAAAATGAAGTATTGAAAAAACAAAAAATAGTAAAAGAAAAAACGTGCAAAGAATAATAAATAAATTGAAACAAAAAAAAAATAAATAAATAAAAAATAAAAACAAAAGACAAATTTAAAGGGGAGCACAACCAGTACTAGTAAGAGAAACTGTTGAGGGAAATAAAGGTTGCGCATGCGCTGAAAACATTATAAAATTTAAAACTTTTTAAACAGCCACTAGTGCATGATAAATTTATTTTTTTTTTTTTTTTTTTGTTTTTTGTTTTTGTTTTTGTACTCATTTCAGGTGGGTATGATTGTTTTTTTTCTTATTTCAATACTGCTTTGACGGTGGTTTGTAGCAAAAATATAAAAAAAAAAAAGACAAGCAGAGAGCAACAAGACTTGTTACAGCTGAAAACATAGCTGAAATGCCCCCTTCACAGAGTGGCAGAGGCAGTAAAGCAAATTCGAAAAAAAGCCAACAAGAAGTTGGCCAACAAACCGACTAAATTAGTCTGCAAATGAGCAGTCAAGTGAACGGTTTTAAAAACGTCAACGCATTGCTTGGAATTTAAACAAAGAGTTGTTGGAAAAACCAACATTTTTCTTTCTTTCAATAACAAAAAAAAAAAAAAACAACAAAAAATCAAAAGCAAAAATACAAAAAACAAAAAATAATTAAAAGAGCAAAAAAAAGCAAACAACAGCAATAACAAGAAAAAATTAAGCAATAAAAGTTAGTAATTAATTAAAGAAAAGCAAAGAAAATTTAAGAAAAATTTGAAAAAAAAAATTATAAGAAAATTGTTTAAAAGTTTAAAATAAAATTATTAACGAAAAGAAAAAAATGTTTTTTTTTTTTAGATAAATTTTCTTTAGAGTGTGTTTAATAAGTGTTAGTCTCATTTTCATTTTTTCCCGTTTTTCTTATGCGCTTTTCTTTGCGTTAAAAAATAAAAAAAAATTGTTAAAAAAAAGAAAATAAAATTAATAAAAAAAACAACAATAAAAATATTTTTTATTCCTTTTCATTTTAAAGAGATTTTGCAACAACATTTTATTCATATGAGTCGTTTCCTTCTCTATAAAATTGGATTATTCTGGAATAAATAGACGGATTCCTGCAATTTTAGTTAAATTTTTTTTAATTCTTTTATATTTTAAGGTGAGTTTAAAAATCATTTACAAAGAAAAAAAACCTGCAAAATGAGTAACAATTTTATAAAAACAACAAAAAAAAACTGATTGAAAAAACAAAAAATATTTTCCAACGTCAATCTCTATAACATTGCAAAATATCTCAAGCGTGGCTTAACACACAGAAGAAAAAAAAACTCAATTGAATGAAAAAACAGCTGAAATACATAAAAAATAAATAAAAAAAAAATAAAAAAAGTAAATAAATAAAAAAAGTAAGAGTGTGTTTAACCTGGACCGAATTTTAAATACCCTTCACTATGGAAATATAAAATCAAAAAAAAAAAAAAACCATAAAAATTATTTCAAATTCAATTCATAGTATATAACCATCGGATTAATGCCCATATAAAATGACAAGATTTATGATTTTGTTTGCTTTGTTTCTTAAGAAAAAATTCAAATAAAAACTCAAAATCAAAATCAAATGATGTCACACGTTTTCAAACAAACTATTAATCTGATTAAATATCGAAATGCATATGAAATAATAATAAAATAGAAAATATTATACGAAAACTCTAGTAAAGAATATTAAACATGGCCATTTTTATAAGGCCTTAATAAGAATTATAATTATACGAATGCTTAAGATACTCGCATATGTATTATAATTTTGATTAAAATTTTTAATTGCTTTAATTATTTATTGAAATACTTGTTAATCAGTGAAGAGAAGAAAAAAGAGGCAACTTTTAATGGAAACCTGTTAACGAATTTACAAAAAAAAAAAAAAAAAAAAATTCAAAACAAATATAAAAAAATCGTTATATCAGGAATAACATTGAAGAAAAATAATGAAAAATTTTCTTTTTCAAAAAATTTTCTTTTTCAAAAATTTTACATAAAATATAGGAAAAAATCTTCAATATTTTTGAAATATTTTTAAATATTCAAATACCATTACAAAACAAACAATATTAATTTCTTTTTTCTACAATATCTTCAATCATTATGAATTCTTTTATGAAAATCATAGGAAATATTCTCAAAATGGATTCTTACTTTACGATTTCGTTTTAATTGCAATTTCAAAACAAATAAATTCTAACAAAGATAACCTAAGGTTACCCTTTTACCCCTTACAAGGTTTTTGTAAATAAAAATAAAGAAAATAATATAAAAGTCATGTTATTAAAGTTGCCATCTTAATAGAATAATTTCTTAAATCATGATTTAAGTTCAGTACCGACTTTTATGACATTTTGTTCTCATACTTTAAAATTATAAATGTTGCCACTGTTTTTGTAAAACAAGCGATTTTAGATGAATTTGAATGGAAAAATATTTAAATAATTTAATGTTTTTCATGCTAATTGTTAATAATCTAAATTTGAAATCGTTCGCCTAGCAAAAATCGGGTACAAAAATTTATAAATTTTATAATGTTTGACAAAAAAGAATTTGGCTCTTCAAACAGCTCTGTATACAATTGCCAAAAGCGTTTTTCTTAAGCCTTATCTGAAAATAATTTCGTATTATATCTGAGGACAAATATCTACTATCAAGTGGAGACATTTCAAACTGGACTTTCGTAATGAAATATTTTAGATCCAGATAATACCGCAAGTTGCTAATGATTACTTTAAATCAGATCAGAAATAAGAGCTCACAGAGACTATAAAATGCGCTTAACAAGGTCTTAAAACGTTCTACAAGATAGTGCTTAAATTAAAAAATTCACAAACAAAACTGTTCTCTTTAAATCTACATTTAAAAATCTCTACAGATTACTTACTTAATTGATTAATATAACCCTTTAGTCAGGTTTACAACCTTACTTCTTACGCCACTCATGTTGTGTATTCCAACTTTAACATGAGTGCCAAGACCTACAGTTTAAAGTCGACGCCGAATGACAGTTTTCGAGAAACTTTTCTAGGCAATTTTGTTTTACTCTCAGAGCTTTTTCCCAATAAACTGCTGGAAGGAATTATTCTATAATTATTATGAAATAAAATTGATTGAAATAATTTCTATTGAAAACTGTTTTATAAAATCGTTTAGTACAATTCGTTTCCTACTTTCATATAAAATTGAATTGAATTACATACATACATACATATATAAACATAATTAATATAATTACCATATATATGCATTAATAATTCTATTATTAATTAACATAATATAAATATTATTTCGAATAATTACATAATATAGTTTAATAATATTTCTCTAACAAAGTATCAATAATTCATCGAATACTTGTAGGTGTTCTGGTTATTATAAGTAGACATGACTGAGTATACACGTCTGCAGTATGCAAAATCAATGATATAACGCTCTAACAGTAAAATGGTGACAATTTAAATGTTTAAGAAGAGAATATGCTGGTATTATGACATTTTCAGTATGATATTTTCAAAATTATTTGCATAATACTTGCATAACATTAAACAATTCAAGGCGTAGCATATACGATATTTGAATCGAAATCAAGTTAGTGTTTTAAGTACCTTAACGAATGCCATTCACTCAAATGTTTGCTGGAAAAAAATGTTTAAAAATTCGTGTTAACGAAAGAAAGCAATGAATTCTTATGAAATGATCTGTTGTCACACGTCAGCTGAAACGTTAAAAGTTGCATGCACTGATTTATGCAATTGATAAATTGCAATTTTAAATTTCTTTTCTTTTATTTAATATATCATATAAGATAAATATTTTTTTATTTTATTGAATTGAAACGACAAATAAAGAAAAAAGTAACTTACCTGTGTACTCCACTTCGTTTGCCTTTCTCTTGCCTTTAACAAACTCAAGACTTTGCTAAGTAAACTTTGAAGGTGAGAATGCTGTCCAAGTTGTTTCTGCACATGCATATATGCGACTTTCATAGGTTTTCTTGTCCGATATCCACAATAATGCTAAAATTTTTACTGAACTTTGAATAAAGAATCTTGATTTTAATAAAGATGATCAGGCTCCACTCAATTCTTGCACAGCTTCTGATACGATTGCTAGAAATAAAATTAAAAATCTTTATTTTTTTTTGCGTTATAAACATCTATACAAACTACAAATACCACATTTATGTAACATATATAGAGAAATTAATTAGCAGAACAATTAAAAAATTTAATTGAATATGGGCCCTTAATTCATATCTGAAAACACAAGGAGGTTCATATGCGTAATTTTTATTCCCCTGAAAGTCATACAAAAAAAGTCATTAAAAGATGAAACAAATTTGAAATTTATTTTCATGTTATCATCTCAGTTAATTACACAAAAACATGGTGAAAACTAATGACTGCCTAAGATATGCGTAATTAGATGCGTATGAAACCAAACCATTTGTTGAAAAGCAAATTGCATCAACATTTCAATAAATCACACAGCTGAACTAAGCACCTAACACTTAAAATAATATTTGACGGCTTTGTAAGCCTGAAAAAAAACATCTTTCTTTAATTAAATATTTTTATATATGAGAGCGACGAGACCCAAAACGCCATACATTTTGCAATAATTTCATTTCCGGTCAGCCATTCGGAAATATGTTTACTGAGCAAACGAATGTTTATGAGGAACATTTTTTTTATCTCAAGACGTTAACTAGAAGTATGAAATTGTTGAAATAAAAATTTTTAAATAAAAAAAAAAGAAATTTAAATAATAATTACACGCATAATTATACACACAATCATTTGTAACGTTGAGCTTTGTAAACACAAAATAATTTTAAAACAAATTATCCAATTAGCAAGTCAGCTCAATTTAAATATTTCAAATACTTATAGGATTAGTTTAAGTTAAAACCGATCTTCCAATTGTTGGACTTTGATGCTTGAGTGCATAGCCAATAAAACAGTAAGAACCTGAACTTACAATAGGACCTCTATTAAACCTGAAGGGCTACTGCCACATATACTAAAATATGTCTGCCAAACACTCTGGGGTTTCAGCCAGTTCCCTGCATATAGCACAGTCTGATCTTTGTATTCACTCCTTGTCAAGGGTGACAATGTATTTCCTTTACCACCACTGCACCAAGCTAGCACTTATACTGTCTAAAGATTTAACTACCTATCGTCATGGACGAAATACAGCAGAGCTTACAAAATCTGCGGATATTCCTTTGCTTAACCTTACAAAACTGCTCCTAAAATTTCATTATAAGATGTCGGCACTCTAACGTATAAGGGGTAATAATTAGCATCTTGTCTTGATACTACAGGATTTTATACCAAAATTTATAAGAAAACGCCACAAGAAAAAGTCTCATCAGGACAAATCTTATGATCTCGGATGTGAGTTCTCGTCTGCTCTACATGAGATAACCATGCTCTCAAATCGCTTATGCAAAATATCCAATGTGGCATAGGCTAATGAGACCACATGACATTGGTGTCCAGTTCAATGTGTTCCAGTTCTGGCCGAAAGAAGTTGATAATCATCGACCTTTAGTGCTCGCTGTTGACAAATATGGCCTGGCCAAGCCCATTCTCAAAAAATTATAAACCGATGCCGTCGCCAGTCCTAAATCCCTGGCAAAAAAATTAATTTTTTTGAGATGCATAGGACAGTCCAGTCCTAAATCCCTAGCAAAAAATTACTTTTTCGAGACACTCAAGTGTGTTGGTTCACGTTACCATACATCCAGAAATAGGCCTCTTAACTGAAGACAATTTTTCGCACTACGTTGCCCGAACAGAACACCCATTTTGATAAAACAATAATGTTGAATGCTATTTCAGTTCATAGTGAATTGACTAAACAGACAAACAAAAATAATGATGTAGCTTTAACAAAATGGCCGTTTTCAACTGTCAAAGTCCTGAAGTCTTTAGAAAGTTAGAAAAGCCGCTTGTACTAAACTTTGCTGTAATGCGTGTATTATTTTTGTATAGAAAGACAGCCCTAAACAGAATTACGCTACAAGACTTTAGAACAGTTACGCTCTGTAATGAAATTAAGCAATTAACAAATAAAGCGATAACTGTAGGCACTGAAGGCTTATATTTGTAGAATGAAGGTGTCGAGGCATTTATAAGTAGTTTCTCTTGTAAATTCAGTACCATTTTCTACAAGAAGTAATTGCACTCACGACGAGAGCTATTAAACTTCAATGCATTTGAAGTTATATAAGGTTCTCGAATTTTGTACCCGTTACGCCCTTTAAAGTAGAAACGGCGCAACAAATAAGTAACAGTTTGCTCATATATTCGTGTAGATGGTAGTTCAAAACGACTTTAAAGGAACAAACATAACCTCTCTACATCACAATATGTATACAATATAGCAACCAAACTGCCTTCTGTAGGGTTAGCATGTATTATATTTCAACAAGAAATATTTTTCTATATATTATAAACAATTTTTTTTCTTCTTTGCTTCCATTGTAAATGGTCTCCCATAATAATTTAGCATAAAAATAAGTGTAGAAAAGCGTTTTAAAAAATGTACAACAACAAAAAAAAGACAAAAAAAATATCTCTACATTGGCGTGTTAAAATAATGTTTTATTTATTTTTATTTTTAATTTTTTTTTTTTTTACAAGTTTTGTAAGAAAATTATAACACTTTTATGCCAATTTCATTATAAAAAAAAATTTTTTTTGTTGTTGTTTTTTTCTTTTCTATGCACAAAAGTTAGTGCTGCTTTCATTTTCCACCACCACCAACATCATGGAGACAAACATAAAGAGTTGGTTGGAAAATAAAAAACCAAAGAAAAAAAATAAAAATAAAAGAAAAACACAAAGAAATATAAAAGAAAAACAAAAAAAAACATATTTTTCTATGTCCCTCTTTTAGCAACAACAATAACAACAATTATAATTTAAAAAAAAAAACTTCAAATGATTTTCAAAAATTTGTTTTCTTTTTATTTGAATTTGTTTTGATTTTTGGTTTGTGAGCTTTGTTGCATTTTGTTTAGTTTTTATTCCATTGTATTATAATTTGATTTTTATGAACTGTATTAACAAAAATCAATTGTTATTTAATACTCGTTAAAATTTAAATTTTAATTTATTGTTTATTTAACCACCCCATTGAATGAGCAATTTTTGTTACTGATTTTCAGTTTTTAATCTCATGACAATGGGTGAAATTTTTATTTGAAATTGTTGCAATCAAATGTGTTCAGTTATATAAAGTTTTAAGATGATTTTTGGTGTAAATAAATAAATAACACTCTTCAAAATTACAACAAAAAAAAAGAAAAATTAATTCAAAAAGAAAGCATAACAAAACATCTGATGATTTTTTCAAAATAATACTTTAAAGATTTTAAGAAAGTCATTGCAATTGTTACTGCAAGTAAACCTTTATAATACACTGTATATGGCATAATAAGCATAATAAAATTTTATTTTGTAATAATTTTAATTATCAAAATATATTATACTCTTAATAATACATACATTACTTAACATACTTTCATTTGATTAAATTTTCTATTCAATTTTAATTTTTAAAAATTTTAAGTACCATAAAAGTAGAAACAAACAAATTAAGCCAGTGTATCCAACAAGCCAAAGTCTAGTACCATAGACTGCATGTAAAACGTTTACAAATCTTTTAGAGCTGATTAAAGAGTCGTGGACACAATTGTGTCTATGGACACAAATTAACGAAAATACAGCCTTCTTACTTACGTACTTAATTGATCATTAATGCTCTACAGTCAGGATTACAACCTAGTTTCTCACAACACCCATGTTTTGTATGGTCATTTTATCCATGCGTGGCGGAACCTATAGTTGAAAGTCGACAAATTATTTGTAAGACTCTTCATTGTAATTTTATTTACTATCAGACTTTTTGCCAAAAGACTGCTGAGAGGAAGTCGCCGAAAGAAGAATTTGTTTTTACTTCATTTTGTCTGAGATGTCTGGACGGCCTCACGTCTAACACACTACCTTCTAGAATACGCCGACTTCTTTTAATTTTAATATAACAGTTAACGTCTGCCTAGTTCATTTTTTGAATAGTCCTGACCAAGGCAAGTGAGTACATAGCCAAACTTATATTTAAAGTTGCCAAAGCAATTTTATATTGCCATTGTTCTGGGTGATTTTTTTGCTACTTGGTTCTTCTATGTAACTTTATTCAGTATAAAGAAAAGATTCATGACATGTGTCTGTCATTTTACCAATGAATTAATTTTATAATGAATTTTATTATAAAAATTCAGGTTGAGTGAAAAATGTGTTTCTATAGAAAAAATAATCATCGTTGGTGCAGCATATTTTTGGCATTTACATACGAAGTTGTTGATTTTGAAGTCGCCATGGTCTAGTAGGTAGTGTGTTGGCTTATTAGACGCAAGGCCACGGTTCAAACCCCAGGTCAGATATCATAATGAAAATATGAAAAAAATATTTCTTCGGCGACTTCCTCTCAGCAGATTTTTGGCAAAAACTCTGATAGCAAATGAAATTGCCATGAAAAGTTTCTCAAAAATTTGTCGTTCAGACACGATTTTAAACTGTAGGTCCCGCCACTCATGTTTAAATTAACGTACACAACATAAGCGGTGTGAGAAACTAGATCTTCATCCTGACTAAAGGGTTGTAATGACCAATTATGTGTATGTATGTAGCTGATCTAGGTATTAAGGGCAGATAGTGGCAGAACACGAGCTGCCTATATACCCTAAAAGATGCTCTGTTTGGTGTGGTTTTTAAGCGGCACTTGTTGAAGTACGATGAAAATCGTAGTGCTACAGTCAATTGAAGAAAATACTGAGCGATGATTACTGAACTTTTATTTCTGTCAAAAATGAAATAATTTGACAAGACGGTCTCACATGCCACATGGTACACAATGCTACAAAAGTTATTCTGATATCATCAAGATCATGCGATTTGATCTCAAAAAAAATTTTTTTGCAGACAATAAAAGTATTGCATGGTTAGAGACAAGCCAATTGCAATTTCAGGGGACTCGTAATCGAAATTAATTTGTTAATTTGTTGCCTGGAAGGTAAGACTTAGCATACCATTGTTGGGGTATTAGCCATAATGCTGTAAAAAGTATGCTAAAGCTGAAGGTAATGGTTAGAGAACCTGCTGGCTAGATTTATATGAAATAATATTAAAATAATAAACTAAAGCCATTCATAATTCGTTCCAATATTTCATTCAGCTTGGAATTTTATTTGTATTTTTTGTTATCAACTTTCGAAACCCTTACGCCCTTACTTATATTGGATAATTAACTTAAGAATTTGTCAATGTGGCGTATTTTAAATACAAAGATTATAGAAAAATTTTTGTTATTGATTTTAATACAAAATATTTCTATGTTTCCATTATCCTTACTATGAGAAAAATAAGTCCTTACTAGAGCTACAGTTTACATAAAAAATCCTTTAGTTTTGTTTCGTGCATAAAATTTAGATAAGAAGTCTATTTAACGGACGTACTGTATCAATTGGATGAAATAATTTTAAATGCTTTTCTTTTTAACATTTTTACCATTAGTAATCGATATACGTTAACGTTGTATTATCGATTCATTTTTGAAATAATTTGCACTCACATAAACTACTATTGTGAGTGAAAGTTTATTTCATTGGCATTGTATTTTAGAGACATTAGATATGGTAGAGGATTTATTTAAATATTTTGTTGTTACAAATTAAATTGCAATTAATAATGTTTTGAGACGCAGATAACGAAACAATACTAATTCAATAACAAACATAACAATAACACATAAGCAAATGCATACAATAAGAGTGTAGTTTGAAAAGAGTTTTTCTGAAATTGAATTTAATGAATAAAACATTTACTAAACAAAACCGGAATTGCAATAATGTGAATTTATGGTAAAATACAAACAAACAAATAAGAAAAAAAAATATATGGTGAATTTCTATCAAATGAGGAAATCGCACAACAACAACAACAACAGCAACAATAACGATGGCTATAATAATAAATGAAACAAAACACAATATTGTAATGAAAAATATAAAGAAATATCGAAATGAAATTGTAAAAAATAAAAATAAGAAAAAAATAAGAAAAAAAAAACATAAAACTGGAGTTTCACTTGTTGTTCAAAGCGAAAATAGAAATAAACAATGACCATAATAATGATAATAATACTACTACTACTATTGCTGCTGCTGCTGCTGCTTTATTGGCCATACTCAATAAAGTTATTAAAGGAAATTAAGCAAAACGTTTGACGTTTAAAAAAAAAAACGTTGTCAACCGAAAAAACCGGCAAATTTAAATTTTCGATATCATTAGGGCCCATAAATACAACATAATAATTAATAAATCCATCTTTAACCTATTAATTTTAAACAATAATTGTGTATAAAATATATTAAAAAAATGAAATTAATTAATTATTATTGACCTAAAAATCGAAACTGGTATTATAAATTAAAAAAAAACAAATTACGTATGTTTTCAAAAAGACCTTCCCTTTGGTACCCAAACCAAATCATCAGGTTATTGAATTTATGCATTTCATAAATTCATAAATAACCCAATATATGTATGTAAATAAGTGTAGTTAATAATGTAGTTCAATATTAGCATATACACACACGAGCAAACAAACCTCATAATATTATTTAAATTTTTTATATCTTTTTTTTTTCTTTTAACTGTTTAAACAAAATTTTATACCATTAATGACCTTGAATTCGATTCAACCAAATATGTTTTGCCATCAACTATGAAATAACATCAATAAATATTCAATAATAATAAAAACTAAAAAAAAACTATAAAAAGTCACCATCTTCAATGTACATTAGGGATGTGCACAGACTGTACACAAAAAAAAAATACCAAGGGCGTTCATTATGCACTGAATGCAACTTGAAGCGGCAGAGAATTCAACTCCTTTAAAAAAAAGGGATTTCAAATGAACACAACACTTTTTCAAACAGTTTGATCGCTAATCTTAAAGAATCTGAACTACTGATGGACGTTCTAAAAATAAATAACCCTGAAACCAAATCATAGTTTTTAAAGAAGTTTAGAGCACTGAATACGAATTCCTCGATTCGAAATTTAAAAAAAAATTTAATTAACGGCGTAATATCCACTTGAGTGCAGTCAAAATACACTTTAAGGTTAAGATATCTCGAAAACCTAGGATAATGACACATTTCTTCTTCAGTAAACATTTTGAGAAGTATAGTCAAGAGTCTGGATTAAAAAGATTGTTGGCTTGTGTAATATTTCATCGAATTTCATATTTTCAAAAGAAGAAATAATATTCTTTGGCGCCTTAGTGACATTAGACTCTATACTAACGATAATATACAACCGCTTAGAAAAACTACAAAAAAATTTCTGATGTTATAGAAAGTTAGACGTTCGAGTTTTTTCTTCTAA
>QOCX01004355.1:0-14948 GCA_005959815.1 Sarcophaga bullata | reverse complement strand
TTTAAGGATTATACAGCCTTATTCAAGATATTTCCCATCTACTACCTTACCCGATTACAAGAGTTGATGTTGCTGATAGTACAGGGAAAAAAACAAACGCTTACCAAATATATTTATAATACAACAACAAGCAAATTCCTGCCCATACAGTAGTAGGGAGCCAAACGCAGTTGTATTTATTTTCGTAATTTTTCTCTCCCCTACCCCCAATTTAAAGTTTTCTTATTTTTATTCATACTTTTGCTTTTGTTGATGTTCAATGATATCATGAATACAAAGAATATTAACGTATACATACACATACACCTACACTGCTACTTTAATAAATATGTAAAGAAATGAACAAACAACAGCTACTCAACTCAACTCAATTTAAGTAAGTGGCATACAAAAAAGCAACGGGGAAACAGTCTGCCAGTCAGTCTCTTACATCGTAATAATGAACAGGGAAAACAAAATTGATAGAATAAACAATAAGAGAGAGAGAGAGAGAGAGAGAGAGAGAGAGAGAAAGGGATTCAGCTCGATATTGTAAAGTATTTATAAACGGCCGTGTATAAAATTAATGTCAATGCTTACATGTGTCAACAACAATGAAAGAAATACAAAACTTGTTGTAGAATTAGAAGGTGAAATACGTTTGCATTGCTAGTTTATTGTATACACTTATCAAGAGCCTTACTTGCTTAACTATTTACTTACTTAAATCACAACCCTTTTACTTTTAGTCTGAATTACAATTGATTTCAAGCGCTTAGATTGTTTTGATTTTGAATCTGATTGTTCTTATTGGACATTCGGTTTTCCTCTTTTGCGATTTCCCTCACTTACAAGTAGTTTTTCGTAAAGCCGCACCAGTTGATAGGTTTTTTCTAATTTCAATTTGAGTCCTTGCCTTTAATGCCTAGAATTATTATCTTTTAATAGAGTCGATATGTCTTTTTATTTTTTTGATAATTGGCCTCCCTCCTACGATTGCTGAGTTGCCGCAGCTGCTATATGGCTCCCAATTAGTCGCTAGATTCATGTGGTTGCCTCAAAAGAGCAGTGAATAATGTTGATGTGTGGAAAGAGTGGGATGTATATTCCTAAGCGGCATCAATGAAAATCAGAATATCCTATCTCTACGTAGGCAGGCACTAGTTATTCTAAGTAGGTAGCCGCTGCTAAATTGTTCTTTTTGCAAAGAAATATTTTAGGAAAATGCTTCGTTTATAATGACCAAGAATGAAAGGAACGGTCAGGTGTGATTAGAGACTAATTAGCTGATTTCCGTAGGAATTCAAGTGGAGTTCGCATCAGTCCTACACTACCAAACACTCGAAAGTGTATATGGAAAGCAGGGTCTTCTTTCAAACCTATAAGACAGTAAAGAAAAACAGAACCAAGGCACACGAAGAAACATCGCAAACGAATGAAATTATTCAAACTTCATCAACTTTATACCGAAACAAAACATCTATCTAAGGATCAAGTGAACTAAAATAATTTTTTTTACAGACATTCTTACTCAAACGTACGAATAGTAATTTCAACACAGTTGTACGGCATTATCGCTTGTAATTCAGTTTCCACAAACACTATGTATTATCCTTACCTCAATAACAGCAGCAACAGCTACATATACTTCTTGTATTTGAAATCAAAATGCAGCAGCATATGCTTTGAGTCCTATGACTATAGTTTGGAGTAAAGTGCAGCAACAAATTCAGTCTGCATTATGTAAGATTTACAGTTCTAAAGTTTTTCCCATTTTCGTTTTGCGAATAGTATGTTTCTGCCAAAGCGTTATAAACATAATTAGTTTGTGTACAGTCTAGTAGGCAGTGTGAGGCCCGGTTCAAATCCCAGGTTGGACATCTCCAACAAACGAAATATGACTTCGGTGACTTCTTCTCAGCAGAATTGTAAAAATTGTCAGAATAAATAAATATTGCCATGAAAAGTTTCTCAAAATCTGTTGTTCGTAGATCCTGCCGCTTGTATATAAAATAACACACACACCATAAGAGATGTAAGAAGCGAGATCGTAATCCTGGCCCATAAATACCTTCAAATAATAATTTTGTTATCAAATTCAGTAAAAAAGATTTCGAATGAGTTCGGATGAATTCTTTGTGACTCATTTAAGGTTCAAACGTACATTCATAACAATTAGAAGGAATAAATTTAAAATAAAAATCTATGCAGGATTTTTTCTTAATTTTATTTAAATTTTTTACTTTACATTTTTTGTTGTAATTGTCTGACTTATTTTGTTCAAAATCATTGATGTGCATAATGATCTCTTTGGTTCTGCTTTTCTTTTTCTATTTAAATTCAAAGAACTTTATTTTCTTAAGGATTCCCTTATGTGTGTGTGTTTGTGTGTGTGTGTGGGGAAGTGTTGAAATAGAAATTTTCTTTGCTCAGATAATCAAATAATAAATGAACTTAAGGAAACATTACAAAAAAATAAAAAAAAATCAAAAAAAAAAGAAAATAAATAAAAAACGTTCGTCTTACATAAAAACGATTGTAGTCTCGTTCTTTTTTCTGGCACAAACAAATTTCTCAAGAGATATTAAGGTGTAGAAAGTGGAGGAGTGGAGGTATAGAAAACATAATGGTTTTGGGGCAGAAAGATACCAACAAAAAAAAAAAAAGAAAAAAAAGGAGAAAAAAAAAAACAATTTAAGGATAAAAAATGAATCGTTATACAATTACAAGAAAAAAAAAGAAAAGAACAGAAAAAAAACCGTAGAAGCAGGGAACAGCAAATATCACACTCTACATGTTGTGTATGAAGTCTAAAGTCTATAGAGGTAGCGTATATAGTGTGTGTATATAAAAATAAAATAAAATGACAAAATGATGTTATGCTTTTATTCTTACTACGGATAACTCCACACTCCATGCCATTCATCATAAAATAGAATCAAATAATTCAACATATTTTTTGTTTCAATAAATTATCTTTGACAATGAAGAAAGCAAAAGTAAAAAAAAAAAGGAAAATTATTAATTGACCTCTGGTTTTTTTTATTGAAATTAATGTTGCATAAAACACAAGCCGCCCTTTTAATTTATTTTAATTCAATTTGAATGAAAATCTAACATCAAAAAAAGATTTCTATTTCTACTTGAGGAAAGTTTTAAGATAAAAACTTTTTTTTCATTTACTTTAATGCTACATAGAGGGTCTTAGAAAATTGTATCATTTATTTCAATACAATTGTTTACATTCATTTAAATAATAATAAACAATTTATAATTTAATTACGCGTAACAATTCATTTCTAGTAAATACCAAGAAATCAAAAGTAAAAAAAAAATATTTGACACTTAATTACACAAAAGGAAATTATTTTTCATTTATACATCAATCATCAATTAAAGCCTCTAGTTGTTCTTATTACTTATTTACTTACTTAATTGGTCATTAAAGCTCTTCAGTCAGACTTATAGCAGTGCTTATCACACCAACCATGTCGTGTATGTTAATTTTATACATGAATGTCGAGACCTATAGTTTAAAGCCAACTTTAAACGACAGATTTATTATGAATTTTATTTGTTCTCAGTTTTTTTATGACTACTGAGAGGAAGATATCGAAGAAATATTTTTCTCATATTTCGTTTTGTTGGAGATGTCTGACCTGGTCTCACGTCACACTACGTGCTAGACTAAGGTGACTTCAATGAGGCTTGCTTACTTACTATAATCGACTACAAGACATCGACGCAAGAAACATTGTTAAACAGCATTATCGTTAATTTTTTGTGTGAAAACATAATCGCGAATGATCTATCGCGATATATAAAGACTCTGAGAATAATAAAATTGCCGTGCAAAAGTTATTAAAAATATCTCCGAATCGGAATCGACTATAAACTCATGTATTAAATTAACATGCTACAGTATTTATCAAGATTGGACTTAGTTTAAGTGATTGAATAATTACTTTGTCAGATGTGCAAACGACCATATTTGTCTTATTAACTTCAGCCGGTTTTGGAAAAATTTTGTTCGCTGATCTACTGTAGATCTCCTGGTCAATGTTGACAGGCTGCTCTAATAAGTATTTAAGAAGAACAATTCAGTTTAAGTTTGAATTGTATCTCAGTGCCTATTGTTTTTGATACAGTATTCTTGGAAACTTAAAGCACGTTAAGCTAAGTATAGAAATGAAATTTCGCTAATTTAAAATTTTTGGAATCAGTTTTGGGGCTCTAAACCGTGGCCTCACGTCTTCTAGACTACAGCAACCTCGAGAAATTCAACTGTTAATTTAAATGACCACTGTTGGTTGTGTAACATATTCTTATGTTCTTAAAATAGTCCCTGCCTAATCCTTAGTAATGCTAGCATAATTCTCCACTTCGTTAGTAAAATGTTCTTTTTTTAATATCCTAACAAAAACAGCATAATATATATTGGGTTCACCATTTTCTTCGATCGTCTTTCTGATAATATTTCGAACGGTTTGAGTTATTGCAATCAGCGACCTTTCTTTCTAGCAATCATATTGGTGACACGAAACGCTGTTAAACTCTGCCACGTGTGGCAACAGTCGATTATTTTTATCACTCTCGACGGCACTTGTTTTTAGTACCGCGGATACAATAATAGCCCTCTACTGCTGGCAGCCTCCTAAAGGGAGATTAGTAAGAGTTGTTTTTTCTTCCATTTCGCCATAAAATGCTTCTTTTTACAAATCATTTATCAAACGCTAGGCAGTATGGGTGCAATTTTCACAATCTTTTTCATGCGCTTTTGTTGCAGAAACTAATATTTCCATTAGCATTTTTCTGCTATGGACTGGTGAAAGACTATCTCTATTAAAGACTTCACATTAATTTTTGAATATACCCCAATGGAAGTTTACATTTCTACGAGACTTACCTTAGTTGTTGGACATATCAGCATACTTCTGTCATTCGTCCTAAGAAGGTAAAATTAATTTGAAAATCAGTTTTTAAAGGTTTCTAAATTTTAATCACAATTAAGAACAAATTAAAAACAAAATTATGTTTTAAATAAACGAAAATTAAAATGTAAATAAAAATATCACAATATTCTTATTTAATTTTCAAAATGAAAATAAAATCAAAAACTGAAATATTTTGTTTGCAATATTCATTTTACAGCCGCTCTAAAATATGGGTTTTTTTCTGGAAAATTAAAAAAAAGAAAAAAAAAATAAATCCAATCAATAATCAAAGCTAATGATGCTAAAATGTTAACACAAAACGTTTTTAAAAGGTCGCTCCTAAAGCATTGAAAAAAAACCATTTGATTTACCCGTCACACAATTGTAGGCAGAGATCTTTGAGAAGGGGATGAGATTGGGGAATGTGTCGTAAGTCTTTTGCCAGCGCAAGTGTTTTGTTACAAAAGTGCCACAGAGCATTGCAGCAGTACAATAGATTTGTGGAACATTTGTGGTAAAAATCAAAACCATTGGGATTCTTTTCTTGCCAACAAAGTCGTTTCAAATGTCATTAGAGGCAGAGATGGGCAAACTGCAAAAGAAAAGTGGAATGATAGGGAATTTTTATTAAAAAAATCATTTGAATCACTGTTTTCGTGAATTAATTAGAATGATTATTTACTATAATTAGTCGGCTTATGCTAGTAGGTAGTGTGTTGACTTATTAGAGGTGAAGCCATGGTTCAAACCCCATATAAGATATATCCATTAAAACGCGAAAGGAAAAAATATTTGTTTGGCAACTTCCTCTCAACAGATTTCTGGCAAAGACTCTGAGAGTAAATAAAAAGGCTCTGTCTTTAAGCTGTAGGTGCCGCCACTCGTGTAAAAACTTAACACGCGCAACATATGTGGTATGGGAAGCTAGCATGTAATCCTGACTGAATGGTTGCAATGACCAATTATATTATGCACGATTATTTACTGTAATTTGCAATTTCGATTGTTATCATGCAACATTTATGTACACCGCGACCTTTTAATCAGCACTACTGCCTGACTTCTTACATCGAACATGTTGTGTGTGCCAATCTTATTCATGTTTTCAACATCAATTTATTTCGAAGCGGAATATTATTAAAAGGGGGTCACCGAACTATTAATTTTTTGCGGTTTCCTTTCTTTTAAGATATGAAATCTGCGTTTTGAACTTGATACTCTCGTCTAGTAGCCACAACCCACCTCTCTCTAAGTTACAAATGTTTTTATTGCTCTTTTCCGTCACGAGAAAAGTTTGCACATTCCTGATGTTGTAAAATAAAACGTCTTTGAAATTGAGCCTTTAAACGGAAGATGAATAAGAAATAATAGAAAAACAAATAGCAAATGATGTTGAGCTTTTAGGCCGTTTATAAAATATGGCAGCAACAACAAGCAAGGCTAACAATAATAGCCAAAACTCTACACAATAATATATCAAATGATGATTTAAAGAAAGCAAAAGTAATGGAACAATACAATGAAAACAAAAACAAAAAAAAAACATCATCGTAATGATGATGATAATGAAACTGATGATGTTGATTATAACCATTGCCGTAACAATAGCAGTGGCAGTGGTAGTGATATTGGCAGTGGCAGTATTAGTGGCCGTGGTGATGACTGCTGTCAGTCATTTATAACAATTGTTGTGCTGTTATATATAATGTTGAGTGTTATCTATTATTGTGTGGCATCTTCAATGATGTCTAATGAAGTTTAGGCAAAAGTGGCAAAAGTATTACAGCCGGGATAAATCAGAAATAAAAAAACACACACACACACAAAATGAGAAACCAACTCTCACTGTGTATAACATTGCTGAAGAGATTAAATTATAAAAGGCTCAGGCAATTTGGGAAATGTACCGTTTGTTGATGATGATGTTTTTAAATAGAATTTATTAAATTTAAAGGAATGTATAAATCCGTTTATAATAAATAATAAATTTATTCATAAGTTACGAAATAATTTTGAATACCTTCTTTGAATATTACGGCACCTTTACATATGTGCCGGCATATAACTTCTTGTTTACCTTGTTAACACAGTGGCGTACACTAATAGTAGAATTTGTGTATCATGATGATACTTCTTGAAAGTATCATTTATACGGCGTACCCATCTAGTTTTCAATTTTCGGACAATAATACTGTCATTCTATCCTGTCACAAAAATTCAGCATCAAAGTCAATTTTTTCCCGTATTGGTTAAAAACCACCACGTGGGATTACAGAAGTCCAATTAACACCATTACAAGTGATTGCTCCGGTTGCGGTCTTATTGAGCGGGAACATTGACTCACTATTTCTTTGAAAATGAGGACGGGGATGCCACGCGTTACGGACAATTGGAGATAACTATTCGCACGAGATAATCTATTTTTTTTCCCCTCTTCTTGGTATTGATTTGAACGATGTTTGGTTTGCACAGGATGGTGGCACTTGCAACCATCTTATGTCATCATCGATTTACTTGCACAACTTTTGACTGCCATTTTATACCATAATGTAATTAAACTTGGCTGCTCAAGAAGTTATAATTGAGCCACATTCATGATATCTTGGTCCATACACTCGAAAAAGTACACAAAATTGGTCCGATCGATGAGGAACTGTGAGGTCAGTCGCAGCCATTTAAATCGGAACAATTCGTACTCTCCAGCCAAAAAAAAACTAAAATGTAGCCATAAATTCAACGTTTCTGTGCTTTTTGGATCTTTTAAATTTAACTTTGAAACTAAACTATGCATGATAAATATTTTGGTACTTCAAAGAGGATAGAAGACGATACATAATATGTGGATTTTGAGAAATTTGGTTTCATATGGTGCGAGATTAATACTTGTGAGACAAGTATGTTAATAGTCATGACACATTGGGTGGGCTTGTAAGAGAATTAAATTAAAAACTATTGTATACCCTCCAGGTGTTAGAGAGACGCCTTCAAAAGAACTGTTTAATGGCGAATTTTATAATTTAAACTTTTAAATGGCGCATCCTATATTATTTGACCTGTATATTTACAACAAATACTGCTAAGATAATCGCCATTGGCATAGAATGTTTTGGAATTTTCCGCGTCGATAATATTGGCTTGCCGTCTTATTATGTTTGGCTTCAGTTACATCATCACTGCCAGTTAAAATGCATAGAATATGGAGTTAATCCACAACGCATTAAAATTTCTTTTTTTTCTTAATACTTTGAGCATTTTCAATTATTCCAGGAAACTTTCAGAGCTTTTGCCAGAGAATATGCTGAAAAGGAGAACAGAGGTAATATGTCTTTATTGTTTGTTGAAGATGTCTGACCCTGTCTGAGTGAAGGTTACAAAATCTTAATCGCGTTTGGTTTTCTAGCGTGATACACCTATTTGCTGTAGTTCCTAATTTGTATATCCAGTTTTTGATTAAGCATATCCTTTTCCTTTTGAACTTTTTCATGACCTATTTCATGTTCTACTGGCGTCCTATTATTTTTTCAACATAAGTCCACCACTATGAGGATATTCCCATGAAATTAAGTTCTAACATAAGGAAAATATAATAGTGCCTCTATTTAGTTGCCATCAACTGCAATTGCTATGTTTTTTTTTCACTCTTTTTGTCTTGCTCTCTTAATATTATTGTGTTGGTTATGAGCCTTCTGAGAGTTATAAAATTTCATGGTTTAAGCTCAAAAAATATTTTCATACGAACACACATATATTTATGTATGCTATACTATATATTATAAACTACCTACATGACTATATATATATATGTACACACTTACATGCATACATTTATTCATATTTATGTAAATACAATAGTATTCATATGTATGTATTGTGTGAATATGAATTTTTTTTTCTGAAGAATAAATTTATGAACCTGGCAAGTCATTTATATTTCGATAAAAGCATTTATGCAAATCTTTTTTTTTATTTTATTTTCGCTTTCCCTCTCTCTTTCTACCTGCTACTCTTTCCTTTTTTATATATATTTATGAATAGAGGGAAAGAAAGATATTTAAATATTATTAAACAATTGTAGGGAAAAGTGAACAAAAAAATATCATATTAACCATTCAACAAATGCTAACTTACCTTAGGTTATTAAACAACACAACAATAATAATAACAACAGCTACAATAAAAACACTTCTATAAATACTCTAGTAAAAAAAAAGAAAATATTAAAATAGAATTTTTTTTTTCTTATATAATAAATACGGACAATAGAAGAGCGTAAAAAATCATAAGGTGATCGGAATAATTTTTTTAACACGTAAAGATATTCTCTGAAGTCCTGTAGCACAGCTCAAGAAAGTTGGTTAACACTGCTGATGAATACTCTTTTGAAGCATTTCGCAGCTGTAATACTGTCAACCAGGGTTCGAATTGTGGCCAATGGGTCCTTGTACATGAAAGACCTATTCACTTCCGTAAAAAAAAAAAAAGATGAATGGCATGATCTTGGCTGTTAAACATGTATTAACCATACCCAATAAACTTGACGCTAAACAGCTTTATGGTATCGTGTGCCGTCCAGTTGAAAACAAATGCCAACCAAGCGCAATTCTAGCATTTAGCACAGTATCTCGTTACAAGGAATCTATATTGCGATCAACATAGTCATAACCATCAATGTCGCCAACACCCAAACTGCAGCAAACAGTGCACCTTTCAGCATACATCGACAGTAGTTTAACTACCCCAGGCTGCTTTTCACACTAATGTAGGCAATTCCGTTTGTTGACATACCCACTGAGTAAGAAATCAGATTGACTGCCGAAGATATTTCAATAGAAACATATTTCTCACGCTGTAGAAAGTTTGAAAATAAATTCAATAATTTGCTTTTGGCAGTTAATTCATAGTGAAATGGCTAACATTAACTGAGCATTCTTGATACTGGTACATGCCACGAATGTTATTTTTAAGACAAAAGAAACTATTTAAAAACATTTTTTGAATTCGATTGGGAAAGTAATCTATTAACACTTACACTACTGATCGTAATAGATGCAGTGTCTAGGTGTACAAATATTAATTGTGCTCTATTAATTGTATGTTGTACAGTAAGATGTCACAACCAGATTGAAAACTTAAGTATTCAGGCTTTAAATTGTCATGGAATTTGTGCTGTAGGCATATCTGTACAGCTAAAGTAGAAGCATACCTTATTGAAGCCAGTTCCAGTCTTCATTCACTCGATTGAGATAAGAGAAAACCATTAAGGATGACACTGATGTTACTCACAGTAGAGTTTATAAATTATAAGACTTGATAATGGCCAGAGAGCAAATGTATGATGCAAAATTTGCTAGAGAAAGATTGTCCCAGAATGATGAAGGTATCGGGAGTACATTATGAGACACTTGCGAATTACCCTTATTCCTAATTATGGTGACTTTGAATATAACAACAAAGCCATCGCGCTTGCAAAAGTTGATGCAACATTAAATTCAATCGAATTCTTAAGTCAGATTGACGTTCCTCCACGGAAGAGTAAACAAATACGCTTCATTAATTTGCAAAAGAAACATAAAATATTGAACTCACTTGCAGAGCCACACAATGAATGTAGACCGATGTGAAAATAAGCGGAAGAAAATTTAAGTTAAACCTAAATAGATCCTATCGTAGGAACTTCGTATGCGCACATCTGGATATTGGAAATACCACATAAAGATACAGAAGCGGTAATGACGAGAAAGAAAAAAACTAAAGAAAATTTTTTTGTTATTAAACGGACGCCATAATCTACACACCATCTTAGAGCACTCAGTCTGGCTAAGATATGATAGAAAGAAGTTATAATTATATGACAGAATAGGCAGTAGCGGAGATAGAAAGTGACCTCATCGAACTTAAGTAAGCAATGCTTATTAAGACGGCTGCCAATTCAGCATAACCCATAGCCAATAATGACTTTCTTTTGATGCTATGTATGTATATGCCAGAGGTTCCCACAGATGCATATCCTATGTCTTATAATGAAACACCTTGCAATTGTTTATCCGTGTAAACTACTATCATTTTCACTCTCCCATAACAAAATTTTTTACATTCAACATTATATAAAATATGGCTAGGACCAGCCTTTGAGTTTTGATCCTGTAAACAAAATAGTTTCTCTCTTTTTTCCACTCCCATACAAGCCAAGATTTTTTACTGTGAGTTCTGTAATAAAAATACTTGTCACTCTGTACAAAAAAAAATTTATTTAAGAATAAATATGTTCCATAGAAATTAAATATTTGCGGTTTTGTATGGCCATTACACGTAAATACAGAAAGAAAAAAAGAAAAGAAGGGAATTGAAAAAGAGAAAATAAATTCATCTTCATCATCATCATCAGGCCGAAAACGAATAATTGAAAAATAAATTGTGGACCACAAAATCATTCCCTTACAATTTCTATACGTTTGTTGTTTTTTTATCGTATTTCGTTTTTTTTTTTCTTTTATAATTTTTGCAAATAGAAAATTGACTTACCAAACAGCAAAAAAAGGCACAGAAAAAAGGAGAAGAAAAAAGCCAAAAAAAAATTTATAATAAAGATATAAAAATCATCAACAATACGTTTTTATATTCGGCGATGAAATAAAAAAAAAATATGCTAAAAATTACTTTTTTATGACCGTAAACAACGCACATACATATACATATTCACGCATACATACATACATATATCTTTACACATACACATGTATATGCATACATATATTGTACATATAATATGATAAATTTATTCAGTTAGTTTTGCATATGTTTGTAGGAACATATTTTTTGTTTTTGTTTTTTTTTCTGTGTTATTCCTTACATATGGACACAATTGTAAGTGTATGTGTTTCCATATTTGTGGCTTCATTTGCATGCATTATGTGAAAGTGTTTTTTTTTGTCGCTTTGCATACATACATACATACGTTTAACATTCACTAATGTGTGAGAGTGTATTTTTAAACCATTTTATTACATTTGTATTCATATTGCATGTGGTTTTGTTTATTTATTCCATTTTCATTTTCTGTTTTTCTTTTTTTTTTTTTTTCCAACTGCCTCACATTTAATGTGTCCCCAAATGATTGGCCTCCTGCCACTTCTATGTTTGTACTGTCTCTGTGTCAAAAATTCTTTTTCCTTTTAGTCTGCTTTGCAATATCCTACCTTTCATTGTCCTGCTGTTTTTTTTACTGGTTTAGTTGCTTGTTGTCTGTCCGTCCGTCGGTCTGTTCTTCTGCGCCCTAGTCTGGCTGGCATAATGTTTTGTTTTGCATTGAATTCATGCATGAATTTCGTTTTTATTTTTTAATTTCAATTCACTTTTTCGTTCGTCCCCCTTTTATTGCGCATCCAATACTAATGCCGCTGTTTTCCTGTTGTGTTCAACCGATAAATCAATTTTCTTTAATTTCTATTTTATTCCTTTGGCGCATTATTATGCTTTAACACACACGTGTATATAAATCCGTTTAATGTTTTTTAAGCGTCCCTTAAATTCAGTTACCGACACTGAAATTATTAAAACAAATTGGATTAAGGGTAGAAATAAAATAAAATTGTTATGAATGTGACCCATATTTCTATACTTCTTTACGGTATATAACGAGTATTTCCTGTCAATTCAAGAATTACAATTTAAAATTAAAAGAAATTGTTTGTTTTTATCTACTGTTGTTCTCTATTTAATTATTTACTTAATTGACAACATCGAAAATATATGTTTCTGCCGAAATCTTGATCGATAACTATATCTTCGTTTGCCCTCACTTACTGCCTCTGTCTTGATAGACTCTCGTTTTAATAACGCAGTAAAATCTTGCTTGATAAGCCCAATGATATCAAATATCGTCAGTGCAACTGAACGCTTTTTGTTTGTACGGCAATTGGATTTACGTTCCAGAACATTCCGAGAACCACTTTGCCAAAGATTGCCAACTCAACATTAGTTTTCTAGAATAGTTTTTTCTGAGGAATAACCTCTTGCGAATGATAGACAACAACTAGACACTTTTGCCAAAAAGAATGTCATCGCCTTGCTGAAATCTCCTCACGATACCAACCTATCATTCCTATCTTAACGGAACTGCAGGAGATTCTCAACATCTGTCTGTACAGTATAGTGAGCTTCACAGGTATCGAGCTCAGATATTGCATCAAAAATGCATTCCTTATAGGACTATTGGCTACCTATTAGTCGAAAAAAGCTGACGCGTAGACGTGGTTTCTCCAGGGCCTAATGTCTGTTCGATAGTGGCTTTACCATGTCTGAAGTCACACTGGTAAGATCCAACCAATCAATATAGGAACAAGACTTTAACCCCTGTAGTTGGATCAAATCTTGGGGATCCTTCTCTTTTCTGGATTCTGATTCTGTTTTTCCAATTGTTGGGCATAATTTCCCGTGAGTCCTTTGCACCCTTGTGTTGCATCCGATCTCATTTTCTCATTTTCTGCCAGACATTTATGTCAGTCCTACTTTTTCATAAAGGCTTTAGAATAAAGCGTACCTTGTAAAGAATGCAAATGTTCCAGGAGACTATTATTAAATCATGGACTCTGATTAAAACGTTTGTATTGATCGTCAAATTTGAGGAGATCATGAGAGAGTTTTTACGTTTTTTTACCAAAATTTAAAATGAAAAGGGATTGGAATGCAATGCACGCACTTGCTAAAAATCCAGCGAAAGTTAGTATATCCATCCAGACAGGGCCACGTGAAAGCTGGTGTTCAAAAGCTCATTCTGAAGTCCACCATATTGAATTCGGAAAAAGTAACTGATCAGAGAGCATTATGGTCACCTAGCCATATTGCTTCGATCCCTAATCCTTAAAGAACATTTACCGTAATTTCTGTACAGTATGAGGCTTCAACAAAACGTTGCTATGAACAACAAACAACACGAGCTCTTTTGTCTTTATTGCATGAGACGTTTGTCTCTGTGTGTCTGCGCGGATTATAAATTTTATGTCGTAGGATTTGAAAGCCAACTTTTGTCAGGATATCGTTTGTATAATAATATTCCTATATCTTTGGATTAATGCCCACAGCCAATTAACACTTTCTCTTCATTTTTAAAGGTTATCTGCTAAGCTAGGCTTTTGGAGTTAATCTATAAAAGAAGGAAGAAAGTTGAAATTTGTCTGTTACATTCAATAGATTTAAACGTGTTCATGGATTCATTAATTTATTTGACTTTTAATAAAAACTGAAACTGAAATCTTTTGCATAAATTTTAAATAATTGTTGTATAGTCCCAGGTGTTTATGGATAATGTTGCCATTATAGGAAAATGATTTCATGAAAAGAATACAAAAGAATCAAGAATAAAATAAATGATTACTGTGTGGTAATTTAAAAGAGAGAGAGAGAGAGAGAGAGAGAAAATTTTTTGTCAATGTATAGGTTTTCTATCAACGCATATCACAATCGAATAAACGTTTGTTAATGTTGAGAGATGTTTTTACAATGACGTGATTATAAATGTGATTTTTCAAAAACAATTCCTAAATCTGTCAAATATTTGATGTTTGAAGTTGCTTACAGTTGTTGTTGTTGTTGTTATATAGTGAAAGAACAAAAATGTTCATCACCTGCTCAAAAAGAAAGTAAAAAAAAAACGCTTGAAATACCAACATACTTCAGGTTTAAAAAAAAATTAAGAATGAATGAAAAGAAATTCTACAGTGCAGTTTAAACAGGTACTCTGTTTGAGAAAATAAATTAAAAATTGTTTCCGAATTTGTATGTTGAGTTATAAATCGGCAATATCATTACACTTGACCATTGAACAACACATTGTTTGAGTTGGAAAAAGTATACCCATAGAGGCGTTAGTAGTGTGTTCGCTGTCTACGTGGTCTACATGGTTTCAAGTTCAAACCTTAATTCTGATATCGCAAAAAAAAAACCAATACAAATGTTACTCTTCTGAAAAAGGTTCTGAGAGTAAAAATTGTCTTGAAAAAGCTTCCCACATCTATTGGTATGAGATTAATACACAAT
>QOCX01004354.1:1505-14949 GCA_005959815.1 Sarcophaga bullata | reverse complement strand
AATTTTATTTACTCTCAGAGTGTTTGCCAGAAATCTGCTGAGAGGAAGTCGCCGAAGAAATATTTTCTTTTCATATTTCGTTTTTGATGTCTGATCGGGGATTCGAACCCTGGCCTTTCGTCTAATAACTACACAGTTTGGGCAAATAGGGGAAGTATCATGTCCAAATCTGTGCAGATACTACCTGAACCATCCATGACTGAAGCATCCAGTCCCTAGGTCACGTAGTAGTTCAGCTCGCAATAACTGTTCTCCATCCCACTTCACTTTAAACTGTTCTCCCCACCGTGGCTGACATTTGTGTATGGATGTCCTTCGTTCCTCCGCTTTTACAGCCGCTATTTGTCCTGGATACTCGAGACGGCGATAGTATATCCGCCTCATCTCATCCGCCAATATGTCTATTGGTATTGTCTTCGCCAATACCAGTATCGCCTTCATTAGACACTGTCGTGAAGCCACTTATCTGTCTAATCGCGTTTAGACGATACACCGATGATTATTTCCTCCTTGTTTGCTCGGACCACTGGAGAGTTTCCTGACGGCGACATATGTGGGCAAGGCATATAAGTATTAATTGGAGTGACAACCCCCCATATTATATCTTGCTCCATTAAATGGAATTGGTCCTCCAATATTTGTCATCATTCTCCGTCCAGTGCTCCCTGGGTTACAGATGCCCCTTCTGGGCCAAGTGAGTTTCACGTACTCTTAAAAGGTTGTAACCGGTGTCGTCACTAATCACTTCTAAGGTATGTTTATGCGCCCTTCGCTCGATTTTGAATCTTAGTGCCTTCAGACGGTCACTTCCGCATTTTCCTTCACACTTTAATTCAATCCCGAGCAAGGAAAAAGGCTAATGCCCGGTTGCACGTACCGTCCACATGTAATGACCATGCGTTCAAAGCTTTCGGACTGGAAATATTCAAAGTGTTATGAGTTATGTGTATGGCAAGCAGCGGCCATCCAGTTGAACCTATCGCTTGCTAATTAAATTTGAACCATCGGCTATTGTCGAATCTAGCAATTACTTATGTTCATTATCATTCTGTTTCAAAAATTCAGTCGTATTAACTGGCGCAGCGTGAGAGAGACGTAATAAAATGATTTACGCTGGAGGTAACTTTGGTTTAATAGGTCCAAGAAGAACAAGAAACTGCCCCACAATGAAATATCATCTTTTCCGATAATGACCATTTTTCATTCTCGGTAGGTAACGTTAATAAAGCCCAAAATTTCTCTTATTTGGATTTCAGAAAAGCCACTTCAGTGGTTCGTACGCAACCCAATGCAGCCCATTGTGAGTGACTGTCTTGTGTGCTGGCTTGTGGAGCTGGCAGGCATCATGATTTGGCTTGAAAATGGGGAACATTGCCAAGCATTACGGTCAATGGAGATACCTATTGCACCATGAGTAACCGATTTTTTGTGGTTCCACGCTTTTCATGATATTGCTGTTGAACATGAGATTGGCCACAATCCATACATTGCGTCAAACGTTTGGATGGGCGTTTATTGGTTTTGTTTAGGTTGGAGAAAATGGTGCATGATCAGTTAGGTCTGCCAAGAAGCTGCGATCCGGGGCTGGCCGTTTAATAGAAAACTAATCTGTCCATTCTAAACGAAGACCAGGGTTGAACGGCGCCATGTCGGTTGGCGCGGTATACATAACATACATAATTTAGCCATTACAACACTTTTAGTCAGGATTACAGCCTAGCTTCTCACACCACTTATGTTCTGTGTAGTGTTAAATATTATACATGGAGTTTGCGGGACCTACAGTTTAAAGTCGAGCTCCGAACGACAGATTTTTCTTGAGAAAACTGTTTCATGCTAAAGAAAAATGGATGATAATAATGAAATTAGCAATCCATTAATAAAAGAGTAGATGAAACGATTTCAAGCGAACAGAAATCAATCGATTTCAAAAAGGGGATTCGAAATGTGAACAATAATTGCGCTTTAATTAAATTTGATTAGAGGATTAAGAAACTAACAAAAGGAAAGGAAAATGGAAAGCAAAAACATTAAAGTGAATAGAAAGTCTAAGAATACTTATGTGAAAAAGGATTTTTTTAAAGCATCGTAAACAATCTAGAGCAGAATGGTCTTGATAGCTAATTTTTATTTGTCTTGGGCCGGAGGTGCGAATCTTTGAAAGACACTTTTGTTCCAACAAAAGAGTGCATAATACACCATCATTGGTGGCTAAGTACTAAACCCCTGCATACTTCAACCACTCTTCCCCCGCGGGACTGCCGTAAGATAATACTTCGCGGAAGTCTGGTTAGCTTTAAAGCTTTATCCCACTAATTTAAAAATCGCCTTTGTTTCTTCAACCTTCGGAGTACCAACATAATTTCAACCATTCTCAGGCTGTTTTGGCTCCATAGAATCCTAGAATTCATCACCTCTTCCATAAACCGGTTTGGTACAAAACTCGTTTCACTGGGCCATCTAAATCTGGAGCAGCATGTTAGACTATGCTTCGCATCTTCCATCATCTACACAGTTTGGGCAAATAGGGGGAAGTACTCTGTCAAATCTGTGCAGATACTACCTGAACCATCCATGCTGAAGCACAGTCCCTAGGCTACGTAGTAGTTCAGCTCGCAATAACTGTTCTCCATCCCACTTCACTTTAAACTGTTCTCCCACCGTGGCTGACATTTGTGTATGGATGTCCTTCGTTCCTCCCGCTTTTACAGCCGCTATTTGTGTGGATGACTCGAGACGGCGATAGTATATCCGCCTCATCTCATCCGCCAATATGTCCTATTGGTATTGTCTTCGCCAAATACCAGTATCGCTTCATTAGACACTGTCGTGACACCTTATCTGTCTAATCGGTTTAGACGATACCGATGATTATTCCTCCTTGTTGATCGACCTGAGAGTTCCTACGCACCATGATTGGGCCAGGCATATAATAATAAAATTGAGAGTACAACCCGCATATATTCTTCTCTTAAATGGATTTGGTTCCTCCAAATATATTGTCATCATCTCCGTCAGTTGCTCCCTGGGTTACAGATGCCTTTGGGGCAAGTGATATTTCACGCTCTCTTAAAGTTTAACGCTGTCGTCAGCTATCACTTCTAAGGATATGTTTATGCGCCCTTCGCTCGATTGATCTTTAGTGCCTTCAGACGGTCACTTCCGATTTTCCTTCACACTCTAATTCAACTCCGCAAGGAAGAAAGGCTAATGCCCAGCGTGCCGTTACCTCCACATGTAATGACCATGCGTATCAAAGCTTTCGAGACTGGAATATTCAAGTGTTATGAGTTATTGTATGGAAGCAGCCGGCCATCCAGATTGAACGCTATCGCTTGTATTAAATATCTGAACGCCATCGGCTATTGTCGAATCTAGCAATAAACTCTATGTTCATTATATTCTGTTCAAAAATCAGTCGTGATTAATCCACTGAAGACGTAATAAAAATGATTTAGCTGTGAGTAACTTTGGTTTAATAGGGCCAAGAAGAAAAGAAACTGCCCACAATGAAAATATCATTTTTCCGATAATGACATTTTTCATCTCGGTAGGCTACGTTAAAAAGCCAAAATTCGTCTTATTTGGATTTCAGAAAAGCCACTTATGGTCGTACGAACCCAATGAGCACCATTGTGAGTGACTGTCTGTGTGCTGGTTGTGGAGCTGCAGGCATGCTATTTGGCTTGAATGGAGGACTTGCCAAGTCATTACGCGTCAATGGAGGATACCTATTGCACCATGATCACGACCGATTTTTTGTGTTCCACCTTTTCATGATATTGCTGTTGAATGAGATGTGCACAATCCATGACTTGCGTCAAAGTTTGGATGGGCGTTTATGTGATTTAGTTGGAAATGGTGATGATCAGGTTAGGTGCCAACGAAGCTGCGATCCGGGTGGCGTTTAAATAGAAACTAATCTGCCATTTCTAGAACGAAGCCAGTTGAACGGCGGCATGTCGGTTGCGGGTATAACATAAAACATAATTAGCCATTACAACACTGTTAGGTCAGGATTACAGCTAGCTTCTCACACCACTTATGTTCCTGTGTATGTTAAATATTATACATGAGTTTGCGGGGACCGTGACAGTTTAAAGTCGAGCTCCGAAACGACAGATTTTTTGAGAAAACTTCATGCAATTTTATTTATACTCTTCAGGAGTATTTTTTGCAGTAAAACCGCGAGAGGAAGCTGCGAAGAATATTTTTTCATTTTTTTTGATGTCTGACGGGGATTCGAACTCGGCCTTTCGTCTAATAAGCCAACACACTACCTACTAGACTACGAGCGTTGGTATACAATTTGTCTAACAAATATTTTCCAATGCAAAGATTTATGATTGCCAGACATTTCAGAGAACGGCGATTCAAACCAAAGTCAGACTTTTAGAGAAAGACGCAAACATGAAAAAATAATTTTGTTCACATTGACCTTCCTCTCAGCAGATTATCTGATAAATGAGGAGAAAACCAAATTCTCCACTGAAAAGTTACTCAAAGAAAATCTGATCATTCGGAGTCGACTTTAAACTTAGTAGGCCCCCAGCCAGGTAAGTAATTCCTCAAATGATAGATTTTGTGCGAAATTTTCTTTGGCATGAAAAGCTAAGTCGTGATCCTCCTGCTCGGTATATCAAAATTAACCACACAATAATAAACTGGACGGATCTAGAGTGATTAAAGTCGTTTCCAAATAACAATTGTTGAGGAATTTTTTGTTGGAAACTCAAAAGCTAACTCTGATTCCTGACGAGGGATATAAATAACCACTATATATGTATGATAGTAAATGTATGTATAAATGATTGTATGGCTTGTATGATATGCTACTGTACTGTACTGGATGATATGTATGCTATGTAACTGTATGATATTTAGTTGTTGTTTTTTGTTTAATTTAATAAATGTTTCTAACGTCTTCCAATGGTTGTCTTGTGTAAAATACCGAACTCGCATAAAAAAATTAATCTTTTCAAGGTTCATAATGTTCTAACTTCGAATAAATAACGAATGTTACTATAGTCACGGGGCTCGCACACCTACTCACATGCTCCTCCGCCCCTCCCTCCTGCCCCCAACCCCCCGACTCCACTCCATCGCTCTTCACAACAATCATCGAGACACCAACCTCTCACTTCCGCCTCCTCCTCGGCCCACGCGAAACACTCTCACCACCACCACAAACTCCTCTCACCCTGATCCTCCACCGCCTCCAATAAAGCAAACGACTGCAAGATCACAATATATATTGCACAGCTAAGAGATATTAACCCGGCACTCCTCACCACCCAACTCCAACCACACCCACCCCACCACTGCCGGCTGCCACACCTCCTCTACCTCCCCCAAACCACCCCTCTCGTCACCCTCCCGCGCCCACGCTCTCTTTTGTCTTTTTTTTTCTTCGTAGACATATATTGGGCTTAACGCTGTGAAGTTAATACTTCGTTCTGGCAATGTTTACGGTCTTAAGAGCAAGAAGAAGTAGAACCAAAAAGGATATTATTAGACATTTGCTTAAATTATTCATTGTCATAGTTTTGGTTTTGTCTTGTCTTTACTTTCAGCCTAGAATCCAACTGGCAAGCAAAATAAAATATTATTGACCAACGAAAGAAAATAAAAATATCATCATGTTTGATCAGCTTTAAGATGTTTTTGTTTTTTGTTTATTGTTTCTTGCGTAAGTTTCTTTTCTACATTATCACTTAAGTAGTATGTATGGCTTCACATGCTTTACCCAGGCTGAATTAAAAGCTGAGCTGCTTATTCTATTCAATATCTTTCGTTAAGTCGGCTTCCTATCTTGAAATTTGTCTATAACATAGTGTGTCGTAGGTTTCATTGCTTTAACCGAACTATATTGATGCACTATGTGATGGAATTAGGTTTAGGCCAAGGGGCTTGACCGACTTACATTGCCTTTCACAGGCAAGTTGACTCAGTGGCCCATATGATGCATTGTATCATGGCAATATAATATCGTTTAAATTTCTTCTGTGTCTTCTTTGGGTAAAGCGAATTCGAAATTTCTAATTTTGCACAAATCTAGCGCACACATATCAGGCTATATTTGACCCTAGGCTCTGTGGTTTCTGGCTTATTTGCATACACCTGCGGCTTATGAAGATACCACAAGAAAAAGTCTTTTTGAATCAAATCTGACGACCTCGGTGGCCAGCTAATACTTGAGAAGACCATGCCCCTATGTGTGGAATATAGGTTAGGTTAGCTGGTAGCTAAGCTTGTCGTTCACAGGCAAGTTTATCCATGTCAAGATTAGATATAATATCGTCTAAATCTTCTATTGCATCCTTCTCTGTGTATAAGCGCTTTCGAAATATCCAATTTTGCAACAAATCTTGCGCACACATCAGGCTAAATTTGACCATGGTCTGTGGTTTTTTGGCTTATTTGCATTCACCTGTGGCTTTATGAAGAAACCACAAGAAAAAGTCTATTTGGATCAAATCTGACGATCTCGGTGGCCAGCTAATAGGCACTGTTTACGTGAGAAGCCATGCCGCTTAAAATGAATATCAGTGTATGGAGGGGCAGCAGTGTCCCTGTTGAACTAACTTGTCCACTGATTTCAAATCCACAGATTTTTCTCGTTGGCCATGAGCATACACGTTGAGCATATCCAATGTGCTAATCTGTGTGGCTGTAGCCCGCCTGTTAAATCACATGTTGATGTTTCCATATCGATCTAATGCTGGCAAGAAGTAGTTTTGCAAATCATCGAACAGTACAGTACAGGTTCAAACAAACACTGAATGTCATCATCGTAAAATCCTTAACAAATCATTTGACTTTTCGAAATGCATTACACGTTATTGGATCGGTCCTGTGGTTATTCAAAGTCAAAAAATCCCATTTCATTTCGTTGATTTATGCGTCCCTAGTCAAGTCTTTTCGAAGAAATAAAAATTTTGGATTCTTATCTTCCATAGTCACAGTCCTTCCTGATGGCCCTACCTACTGCAGTCTTTGTATTGGATCTAGAAAAAATAGGTTTGAGAAAAGGGAAGAAAGATGGCAGTAGAGCTAATGGAAATTCGATTTTTATCTTTTTATTTTAATAAGTCGAAGGAAAAAGCTTTGCAAGCAGGTAGTTACACATCACGGATAGTTCCGGCTAAAGAAACCGAATTCTGTCTGTTATGACGTGTGCCAACCACTGTAAGATCAACAACAAACGGGAACAAAACTATTGTAGTAACATTAATTTGCCATTACAACCGTTCAGTCAGGATTACAACCTAGCTTCTCACACACCACTAATGGTTGAGTGTGTTAAATTTTATACATGAGTGGCGGGACCGGAGTATAAAGTCGACTCCGAACGAAATTTTTTGAGAAACTTGTTCATGGCAATTTAATTTACTCTCCAGAGTTTTTGTGCCAGAATGCTGCTGAGAGGAAGTGCCGTAGAAACATTTTTTCAATATTTCGTTTTTGATGTCTGACCGGAGATTCGAACCGCGGCGTTTAGTCTAACAAGCCAACACATTTACCTACTATATTATGACGATCTTCATTGATTGATAACCGTTATAGTATCAATGAATAGTGAAACACTAGTTAGATTTGCCGACGATACTCCAATGATCAGAAGGCTTTGATTAGCCTAACCGTTATATAATGGAGCACACATTCGCCCTCGTCTGTCTAGAAGCATCAAAAATAGACCTTTGAAGCATTGACGCATACAATGAAGCTGTATCCATCTGGCGGATATAAACTATAAAGTAGAAACCCCTAGATACAAGACCGATAACAGATTACCTACGTTGTTAACTACTTTTTAACCATTAAAGTATGAAAACATTTAATAACCTTTGTATGACTATCATTAAAGCAACTATCATTCCTATTTTGTCAAGTAAATTTTCAACAACTCACAACTTTTTATATGATCTTAATGCTCTTAAATGTTTATTTAAAGTTACATACCGTAATTTACTTTTTTCTCTTTTTTTTTTGTTCATCTGTTCCAAAATTATATGTTTTAGATCGACTCACCATTTAAGCCATCTTTATGTGTTCAATTTATAAATAATAAAGAAATTTTTCTTCACTTTTATTTTTAATTGTTATTTACCATTTTTTTTTAATATAAAACATAAACAATAACTGTCAACTGTAAGTGGCAAATAATTATGCAGTAAAAATCATTCTCATAAAGAGGAATCCTTGTCACTAATGTAAGGAAAACTTATCAATTTAATTGTAAAAGTCGTAAGAATCATCACATACATATGTCAACGTTACGTTACTTTAGTATAGATTTCGTTTTTAGCTGACGATATCTATGCATAGTGGTAGACATCAAAGATCAGCAATCAGTATTCAAAAAGATGAGTAGATTCGAAGCATACTCAGAATTTCTGATACTTATACGCCTTCATACTTATTTTGATATCATACTCATACTACTCATATTCAAAGCTTCAAGTACTCATCATACTCATACTTAAACATCGTAGGCATAATGTTTTTGATTTCCGCTCTCCATGAACTCATCATAAACAGAATTACAAAATAAGTATGAATCCGTACGAATCCTACAATACTCAACATAGAAAGTTGTGTGTTGGCTCTGTTTTGCTGTTTGCAAGCCGCCGTGTTCTAAGTAGGTAGTGTGTTGCTTATTAGACGAAAGGCCAGTTCGAATCCCGGTCAGACATCAAAAACGAAATATGAGAAAAATATTTCTTCGGCGGCTTCCCGCTCAGCAGACTTCTGGCAAAAACTCTGAGAATAAATAAAATTGCCATGAAAAGTGTTTCTCAAAAATCTGTCGTTCGGAGTCGACTTTAAGCTGTAGGTCCCGCCACTCATGTATAAATTAACATACACAACATAAGTGATGTGAGAAACTAGGCTTTAAGTTTGATGAATGAAGATTTGATGCACTCGAATCATTTATGAGTATTTTTCTAAACTTATGAATCTAAATGAGCAGGCGTATGAAATTAAACATATTTAGAATGTTTATTGGTTCGATGTCAACGTTGCACTCATACTCATTGTAACTTGTACTTATAAAATCAATGTTGTTGTGAGTGTGAATGCATCAGAGTAGTTAAATTTCAACACGGTTGACTCACTCATACTCAAAATTTCATGAGTATTAATGAGTAGCGAAAAAGTGATTCATTGCTGATCTCTGGCATGCATTTGCCATTTCACCATGAACAAGTTGCGTGTCGTACGATTTTGCTGTCTAAAGCGTACTGCGTGAGAAATTAAGTTTCTTTCGAAACATTAAACGAGCTGCATTTTATTTTGCCGACAATTCGAACGCTGTCTATACTCTCTACAAGACACACTTTTATGTTTGGATTGTGAGTCGACATTAGAGATATTAATGATTCCTAAAATCCACACAAATAATGACTATGGCGGATGGCGATTGAACACTTTTGGTTCTCCATGTGAATGTGGGATCATCACACTACATTGTCATTGAATAGTCCGTAGGGTAGGATGCATTTATAGCGATCCGTAAATTGAGCAAAGCATCAATTTTATTATTTGCACGTGCTTTTAAATGCTGTATCCGTGATTTGGTGATTTGGCAAAACTGACTGAAGAATTTGACAAAAATCGTTTAACAAAACAGCAGCTGTTATCAATTGTCAAAGTATATTCTAAATTTCCAATGTTTGTTGCTTTTAAAATTGGTTCATGATAAGAAAAACGATTTTGTGCTTCTTTTTACGGCCTTAATTATAATTCAAATACTTCTAAATAAATGAATAATAAAACAGGAAAAAATCAAATGATATAAAAAAAAAAAATCAAAGAGAAGAATTAAAATTATGCTTGAGACAAAAAATATATTATCACTATCACTTATAAAATGAACTCACAATAATAGGAAAGAGAAATATTAAAATTTAATAATGCATTATACACATCGATATAATCAGAAACGGAAAAATAATAATCAAACCCCACTACACATAAAAAGAATATAGAACTGAGACACACCAATATCAAAAAGAGTAATAAATGAAGCAAAATCCAATACAGCATGTAGGAAAATAAGGTGATATATACAACTATTACCTAAGTCACTAAAACGATAGCAGAGATTAATGTGTACACCCAGTAGTACACTAGGAATAAAGAAGACATATAGTTATAAGTATTAAAATAAAGATATGAGAGAAGAACACGGCGAAACTACCCACCCACATGTCAGACATTTTACTATACAAAAAGACAAAAAATCAACATTTTCAGAGAGACAATAGTCACTCAAGAGAACAGAAATGTATTGGATAGAAGAAGAGGAAGAAAACCTGAATCACCGAAACTATGCCAATAAGAAAGAATTCCACATCAAAAAAATACAATAGATCGATAATCGTAGAATTGAACTTTTAAAGAATCCACGAATACGTCATATATTGAAAAATAAAAAAAAAATTACACATATTATTAGAGACGATATGGGACTATTGCAACATGAATCATATAGGTAATAAAAAAAAAAAAATCCCACTAGGTGGCACAGAAGGACCATAAAAAAATAAGACACATAAGAAACAGCAACAACGGAGATGACAATCGACAAGACACAACAAAATAAATAATAATATAAATGATGCAATAAACTATTATAAGAATTATTAGTAAAGATATGCACTAAAAGTGAGAAATACTAGAATTTTTCAAAGTGAAAATTAAGGTTTACACGTCTAGTGTTTTATTTTTATCTTGTAAACAATACATATGTATACGAACATATATTTCTTTGCAAATTTATGAAAACAGAATTCTACTTTATTATTAATAAAAAATATACTGCTGTTACATACATACATATGTATTATGTTCTCATGTAGCTTTTCTTTTCCTATCTCCATTAGTAAATGACTGACCCCTTTTTTGATGTTGTTCTTCATCAAAATAGAAATCTTGTAGCTTCAGCTGTGACACTTTGAAGTTTATCTGTCGCATTAGTGTCAGTGAAACATAAAAAAAAATTATGCTTTGCAAAAGGAATTAATTTATAAAAGCCGTAAAAAAATATGAAAACAACTACAACTACTACAATAAAAATGTAGGTTTACATGGATTATTTTGGGTTTAGTTATGTTCTTACCCGCCAGTCAAAAATGGCTTAGAAGTGGTATTCAACCAAATGCTATGTGAGTTAACACATGCACATGTAATTGAGCATTACAACCCTTTAATCAGGATTACAACCTAGCTTCTCATATCACTTAAGTTGTTTTTGAAAAACTTATCATGGAAATTAAATTTACTTTCAAAGGTTTTGTCATCTGCTAAAAACTAGTCGCTGAAGAAATATTTTTTATTTTTCGTTATTGTTGGAGATGTCTGACCTAAATTTTGAATGGTGGCCTTACGACAACATACTACCTACTAGACTACGGCCACTGCATAACATAACATTTGTTTGCCGTGGGAGGATCATGTTTCTTAACAGACCGTTTAGAAAATTGTTCCCGTTTTATACGGCAGTAGCTAATCAAAGCGCTAATAATGCTTGCAGACATTGATTGATATTCATCAAGCACGTAGACTGAAGTGAGACCCTTGCATATGTATACTCGCGTATACATTGCGCATACCCAAAAATATTTAAAAAAGTGAACAACCCATGAATCAAATTGTATTTTGATGAAGATGTGCTGAATCCGAAACCAATAATTAGTCTGAGAGAGAAATAAAAATATTGCAAATATTCAAAAAAGGGTTTGAATGTCTAATCTAGCCAGACACAGAAATTCGTGACGTATTTTTTTTTTTTATTGGTCATTACAATCATTTAGTCAGGATTACAACCTAGCTTCTCATACGACCAAAGTTGTGTATGTTAATTTTAGTCAAAAGTGGTAGAACCTGCAGTTTAAAGCCAACTGCAAACGAGAGATTATTTGAAAACTTCTCAAGGCCATTTTATTTTACTCTCAGAGTTTTTAGCAAAACACTGCTGGAAAGAAGTCGTCAAAGAAAGAGTTTCCGTCAGATGACTGCTACGTAGCTTTGTTCGAAATATCTTAGCTGGGGATTCAACCACGAGCTCCCGTCTAACAAGGTAGCCCACTATCTACTAGACTACGATGACTTGAAAAGAAATACTACATACACAATAGGTTTGATGTTTTTTAGACTGTTTTGAATATGATCGTATTGAATTGTAAACATCATGTTTACATTCAAAGAATTCTCGAGAAAGCGAAGACCCGAACCTTTGCCTACAAGAACATTAATCAGACAGTTTACGTCGCTATATAAAAGGCAAGGCAAAGCATGCAAAGTTGGAGTAGAAGTTCAGTCAGTCTTATGTGAAGACGCGTTTGCGTGTGAAGTAAGCAATCGTGGTTTGAAGATCTCCGTTACAAAGATCTACAGACCAACTGTGTTAGTAATTTTTATTGTTTATCGCAAGAGCATAAACAGAGCAATAACAAATAAAGCAACTGTTGTTGTTAGAAACAAGTTGTGAACAGTGGCACACAAAATTGTGCGACTAACACATAAATTGGCCATTACAACCCTTCAGTCATGATTACGGCCTAGCTTCTTACACTACTTATGTTGTATGTGTTAATTTTATACATGAGTGGCGGGACCTACAGCTTAATGACGACTCAACGACGACGATTTTTTTGAGAAATTTTCATGCAATTTTTATATCTCTCAGCGTCTTTGCCAGAAATCTGTTGAGAGGAAAGTCGCCGAAGAAATATTTTTTCAAATTTCGTTTTGATGTCTGACGGGGAGTCGAACCCTGCCCTTTCGCCTAATAAAGCTACAATACCTACTGAAAACAGCAAAATATTTTTCATTATTTTGTTTTGAGCTTAAGAACATAAGAAATAAAGTGCGGTCAAACGATTGTTTGTGACTATTGTGTTAAAGAGTGTAAATAAGAAAAATTATGAACATTTGAAAAATTTTCCTTAATTATTAAATTAATTTTTAAAGAAAACAAAATACAACAAATAAAACATCATATTTCGGAACATCAAAGTCAAAGAAAAATATTTCCATTAATGTCATACATACATACTTATTGTATATCATACACTTTAAATATCTTTTATCAATTCTCTCTTCCGTAAAAATTCTTTAATAGATATCAGTTACAAAGTATATCGCATACAAGTCAAGCCATCCAAAATGCTCTATTATTTAGACAATTTTACAATTTCATTGAGCAGTCAACCGATGTCAAATCAATAAAAAAAAAATAGAAAATCTATACGGAAAGCATATGAAATTGTTTATGCCACAACATAAAAACTTGTAAAGCAAGTCATTACAAATCAACACATTTTTACAACATTGTATATACACATAAGTATGTATACACATAAGTATGTATGTTCAGCACGATACAAAGTATTATGATAATAAAGTATCAAAAAGCGAATGTCATTTTGAGAAATCT
>QOCX01004351.1:0-14954 GCA_005959815.1 Sarcophaga bullata | reverse complement strand
CTGTTCTTTTGCTTCATAAAGGATGCAATCGACATCAGTTATGTACACAAACACTACTTTACCGAACCACCATTGATATTATAGGGGGGAGTACAAGACAAAAAGGACGTCTCTCTACATGTCTGTAATAAAACGACTGACTGACAGTCAATTTTAAATGAAGTAAAGCGCACACAGTAAAGTAATGGCAAAAGGCATCGTAACGGCAGTGGCAGCGGCCGAAGCATGAGAGAAATATTATAGGCATGCATGCATTGACATTTTCAAGTGGACGAGAGAGTCTATTTAATTTCATTTCATTTCATTTCATTTCATTTAATTCCTTTATGCTATTAACTTAACGCAAGTGCGGTTATAAAATACGAATATGGTCGTCACTTATTATGCCGCACATCGATGATGTCATTTGCATAGACGGAGTACTTGAAGTCAAAAAAAAAAAAAACTTTTTAACATAAAACTTAAGCCTTAAAGTCATTACCTAAATGGAGAAGACAAGTGAAAGCAATAAATTAATAGAAAAAAAATTTTTTTTCTGATGATTTGTTAGTGAAGAACAACTATTTTTACACTCGCAACTGTAGTCCTATTGCCTAAGGCAGTAACATTATTTGCTAAGAAATCTTTCGACTCAACGAACCGATCCTAGACGTTTACGTAAATTATGAGATTTTTACGAGAAGACATAGCAAGAAAAACTCTTTAAGGTTGAGTTAGACACTTCAATACCTTGCCTCTTTTGCTACTGATTACAATTCAGCAACATAATGGACCCTGTGTGTCCTAAGTATGACCAACCGAGTTTCTTGATTCGGCAGTCATCGCTGTTCAGTATCAGTCTCTATTCAACTGCATAATTAAGGGTGATTATATTGAATGCCTCAATACTCCCAGCTCCCTGTGTCTAGGATTTAAATATTTCAAGATATAGGACGTGAAATAGTGGCATCACAGGTTCGCAGGTAGTTAAAGAAAAGGTTTTTTTTTTATTTCCGGCTTTGTGAATTTAAAAATAGGAAAGATGAAGCGAAAATAATAAAAATTTTACTGTAGTTGTGAGAAGCAGGTTATACACCAGAGGAATATAGTTAGTAATATTAACTAATAATATGAATATGTCGTGGAAAATATAGAAAAAATTTAAATCCCTAAAGACAGCAAATTTAACTTGACAAATATTCCTCCAAAAGTTCGAGATCATTTCGTATTGTTATTAGTGCAGCCTACTGTAATATTTCTTTGGGTGTATATTTGAAATCTGAAAAAAACGACATGAACCTTCTTCTTTAGAAGCTGACAAGCTACTGAATGCATTTTTACTCCCCTTTTTTGCGCATTTGGTTGTTGTTCGTGTCATATGTGTGCGAAAAATCGCAGAAGATCGGCTCCCAGGGACTATTGGCGCCGACCGCTGCTTTATATTTTCTTCAAATAATTTCTTCACAATTCTTATGACCAGTCTGAGAGGAGATTTGTTCCAAAGGAACGACAGTTGGTATCGCTAGCATCATCTCAGGCATTACTACAGTCTACCAATGATTTGTTTAGATGGCCAACCTTGATTATTAAGCCCCAAACAAGTCAATTAACAGAAGATGCTGACAGCTGAAGACTTTAGAAAGCCACTGAGCCCTTGTGGTATTTTTCTTTTCTTTTAGCAATTTATTCCTCTGCCGGCCACTCAATCATTGTAAACTCTGTTATGGTTTTAGAAGATCATCTCTTATCTTATCGCAGTTTCGTTCTTCCTGTTCGAAGATCTTTCTCAGTTAGATTATCGAAACTCTTTTTGACTTTAGCGTTTCCACTCAGATGTATGACATGTCACTGACACCTTTTGTTCTTCCACTTTAAATAAGGACAATAGGCACTTCTTTCCTTCATCGCAATTCTATACGCACATTTATTTTCCAGTTATAAACACTGAGATGAAATCATAATAAATTCCATTCGTCTATTCATAAGCAACTTCCTTCAAAGTTGATGTGATCAATATGAAATTAAAATGTGTCACGATGTCTGGAATTCCTTCTGATAATATTTGCAGAAGTACCAAGCCCAGACGAAGGCCTTAAATACCTTTGTGGGTAGCAAAGTACGAAAAGCAGCGTTGTAATGGATGAATAGAAGAATTTTAGGGGATATGACGTAGTGGTAGATTTGCCGCTGATGGATTTGCCAGGACTAAAGGGATTTTTTTTGCTGACAAGATGTTATTCTCAGCTACAAAGGGGAGTGAACTTCCCTGAAATTGCCATCAAACAATGATAGCCGTTGCTGAGTTTCTTAATTTTTTTTTTTGGTTATGAAATCTATTCACGATTTACACTCGTACTATACTTATGGTTTAAATTCTTATTTTAATTTCGTTTTCTTTTTATTTTTCTATTTTTTTTTTCTGCTTTTTAATGAACTCAATAACTTACCATCATGCAACGTTCTTTGCCAATTTCTTTGCATTGGTCGTGCATAACTCAATGGCTGATTCCATTTTTGCATACACTGGCGATAACTGGTTAAATCAAGCCGGTAATGGTGACTTTGCGTGATATAATCGAATGAACAGTGGCACGACCATCACGGACCATAAATAAGAATTGGCCTGAAAAGAAAGCAAATTTAAAAATTTGATGAATTTAAGAAGAAAAGAAGAAAAAAAAAAGGAACAAAGACTTACATTAGGAAACAATTCTATCACATAAGTGCCCATTTTTAAAGGTAATGGATCCTTGTTGACAGCCGTGGCGCTGGATCACCATGTTTGGCAATGATTTCTAAACAAAACTGTGCAATTGCACTGTTCATTACCTCTTTGGTAATGCCAGCCTCTATCAAACGCAACGATTCCTTTTCAGACTTAAGCCAGTGGGAACGTAATTGTAATATTCTAGGTATCACTCGTGTCTCTTGGCCACATCTGGAAAATGGAAAGAGAAATGGAAAAACAAAGAAAACAATGTGAATTAAAAAACAATTTCATTAAGAGTATCTTGTTAAGCTTGTTGCTTAAGTATAATAATGCTGGTCTTAAGATAATTAAAAAAAACTTTTCAAAACAATTGGACGAGCAGAACGACGACAGACGAATCATTTCAAAATCACTGAAAATTATCCGACAATTATAGCACACCTACGCCTTTAATTTGAATGCAGCCAACCAGTCAACCAGCCAACCATTATGCCATTCGCCTCTGCTTCATTCCTCGGGAGCAGAATTTTATTCCCTTTTTGCCAGGCAAAACTGGTTTCGTAAGTGCATTTTCAACTATCGGTACTTTCGTAGTTCAAACTTGGTATAGGAGGGAGGCGGGAAGGGGAGTTGAAGCAAAAGAAAAAAGTTTTCCTTTCAAGTTAAGTGAAAATGCTGTTAAAAGGAACGAGAAGAGGGAAAAGCTTAGGACCAAAAAATAGGGTGGCATCTCGTTGCCAGTTTGCAGTAAAAATTTGTTGTTTGACGATGAAAATAAAAATTAAAAACTTTTACGTTTAACAATGCAATAACAGCAGCAACAGCAACAACAGCAACATCTCCGGCAACAACGCTAGGTAGTGGCAACAAATTAAGTTCGTTGCTAATTTTTTTTTTAAATTCTGCACAAAACTTGACGATTAACGCAGTGCGAGCAACAACGCAGTACAATGTGCCACGCAATGCAACTTAAAAAACAAAAATTGAAAAAGTACTTGCAGTTGTTGTAGTTGTTGCACAACTTTCAACAAGCAACACAATACAAATTGCGAAAGCAAAAACAAAAACAAAAAAAATTGCAAATAATTTACACGAAAAGAAGAAGAAGAAAAACACTTCAAATCGAAAACTAAGTGAAGCACAACGCAAATAACACAGACAGACTGTACGCCAAAAAAATAAAAAAAAAAAACGGAACCTATTGCTCCCTTTATATGCCATCGCCTATAACAGACAATAAGAAGAATCTGTGGCATCAGAAATAAATTTCCATGATTGCTTTTCCGCCTATTCTTTGCTTCCTTTTTTGTTGTTGTTGTAAATGGAGGCACTGTGGTTCTCTCTGTAGCTAGCGCCACAAATCACTGAACCATTTACAATTGCCGCCACCACTTTTGCCCGGGGACTATTAAAGTCGCAAACGAAACGAAATAAATTTGTTTGTATACAGTAATGTGTGTGTGTGTGTGTGATGGAGATTCAGTGTTTATCATGACGACATCAATTAAAAAAATCAATTAGAATTGATTGGTAAAGGAAATAAAATTTAAAAAAAACTTTGCTCTTTTAGGCAAAATTTCAGGGGAAAAAAACCAGAAAATAAATGCAGACGAAATTAATTTAAACAATAAATTTTAAATACAAATGGAGAGAGAAAAAAAATTGTTTTAAAAATAGGAAAAAAAAATTTAAAAAAAAATTTAAGGTTAGGTTTTGAGGTTAGAAACGATTTTATAACGATTTTTGTCGCCTAAAGCTGGATGGACATTGGTATTCTACTTAAATTTAATTTTCTTTAATATTCAAGAGAAAATTTTAACGACTTTAGCCATGGATGGCTTTACTGTCATCAAAGAAAAACTCGATATAAGCTGATCAGTAGAGCTGACCTATGTTTGGCTGTAGAGAGTATGACAGGAACTTATTTGAGACGTTCGTAATACATTTATACATACATAATTGGTCCTTACAACCCTTCAATTAAGAATACGTCCTAGATTTTCATACCCCTGATATTGTGAGTGTTCATTTTATACACGAGAGGCGGGCCCTACAGTTTTAAGTCGATTCCGAACGACAGATTTTTGAGAAGCTTTTCCATGGCAATTTTATTTACTCTCAGAGTTATTGCCAGAAATCTGCTAACAGGCAATTATCGAATAAATGTTTTTTCTTGTTTCGTTCTCTTTGAGATGTCTGACCTGGGGTGTGAACCGTGGCCTCACGTCTAATAAGCCGGACTAGTGCGACTTTATTTTCTTTTAGTTCTCTTAGAGAGCAAAGGGATGTTTGTGGTTTGTTACTTTGTCTCAGGTTTAATAAGCAAATTGTTCCAGATAAGTGTACTAGTTTTAGAATGCTAGTGTTGCCATCTATCGTTTACTGGTAACAAAGCCCTCTATGAAGAGTTCAGGTATGAGGATGAGTATGTTGTGTTTTGTTTAGTGTACTGAGGAGGGGTCTCACTTATTGAGTCCTACGCCTTCCCTAAATACGATGTTGCCTGCCGTTTCTATGGTATTCATTGCTGATGTTTTTCCCCCCTAGATGGACAGACCAGGCGGCTTCACAGTGTATTATTTGTAAAGGAAACAAAACCACACAAAAATTTTTTTACTACGGAAAACCAAGACAAAAAATATTTTGTGTGCAGCTGCACTCGAACCTGGGATGCTTGATTTATAGGCAAAGGCTTCACGGTAATGTGTCATTGGGATTAATGTCTTACAAAATTAATAGCAGGAAGTCAAATATTCTACCATGTGCTCCTATTGTATACTGGAAAGTAAACACCACGAATAGAAACTTTAATTTGATACCAGCAGCCTCTATACAAAGCGTTTTAAGTTTATTAAGGTGCCAGCTAATGATCCTCAATTCGATGCTCGCTGCTGACGTTGTTAATGAAAAACGATCAGGGGAGCTTGCCTGATAGATTACAAGCGTCAAGGTATTGAAGTCTACCATTTTTAAAACTCAAAAACCTTGAGGCAATGCTACCAAGTAAGCCTTTAGTGGCAGTTTTATTTTATACAGGAGGGAGGGACCGGATGGTGAACGATCAGACAAACTCTAGACACAATTACTGTAAATAAAATGAATGAAACAAATACAGACAAAGAAAATTGATTATGATTCTATTTGTCTGGAATTTATTTCAGATGCACTGTGCATTCTCTATCCGCACGAGCCTTTACTATTTGCCTACAGAGTTCATAACCATTGTTTTGGTGTTGGTGGTGTTGTTGGAGAAAACTTTATTTTGCTTTGTATTTCAAAAAATGATTTTTTCAAAAGAACAAATGGAGAAGCAGTAAGTGAGAGAGAAAATAAACGAAAAAGCTTACGGAAAACGTAACTGAAAAATGAAATATGCTGCCGTGGGAACAATAGAATCATAAACAAGCATTCACAGGAGAATTCCTATTCCATTCCTCTTGAAAATGAGAAAAAAAAAAAATCAAACAAACAAGCAAACAGACGTTACTACAACAACATAAACAATATGATTACAACAAAACATTGGGGAAAAAACAGGCTAAAAAATAGAAAAGAAACGAAAGAAAAAAGGAATTGTAGAGTGTATGTTGAAAGGCGCGCAAAAGACAAGTCGTATACAACATGAATGAGGCAAGGCACAGGAATGCCATGTTTCTTGTTGTTCTTCGGCACAAAAGAAAGAAAAAGAAGACATTTCCGTTACGTACCTTTCTTCCTTTGTATTGGTGTTGTTGCTGTTGTTGTTGAGCCCATTTCAAATCTTTTTCATACACCCCTACAATCATATGGCCGCCATAGTTAGAGAAACAGCAACAGCAACAACAACATCAATGAGCAATACTATGGTAAATGTAAACAGCTTGCTTGGTAAATAGCAACAAGATTTAATACTCGACGATACCAACAATACTAACACAGAACGAATCGACAAAGAAAACAATGCTAACAAAATCAACATCAAGAACAACAAGTACACGAACAACAGCAGTAGAACTCCTATTTACAGAGAAACACTATGAATGCATAAATGGTCTCAAAGGCATATAAAATGAAAGGTTAAAAAATGGAAGAGATAGAGAGAGAATAAAAAAAAGAAACAAGGGAAAAAATCGAATATTAAAGGAAAACAAAAGACGAAAAATCTAAGGAAAAAAAAAACACAAGAAAATAAGCACAGCATAGAAGAGAGAAAAAAAATCCTTTTTTCCAATTGAAAAACAAAGCCGGGCAAAGAAGTATGTTTGTTTTCGCTGCTCTTTGTTGATGATGAAATGATGATGATGATGTACGAGTATGTTGCCTGGGCTGCCAGCAGCTCGATAGCTTGAAATTGTTGATGGAATTACTCTGATTGTAATCGTTTGCTAGTGCCTCAGTGTAATACAGTGTAACACAATGGCATTAGAATGGATTTCAAATTCATATTCGCAGACTACTTGGTTTATTAACAAGTAAATATGCATACGATGGAAATTACTTTGAATTGCGGGCTTTACAGTCACGTCAAATCAAAGAAAATTGGGGAAATAATTAGAAAGCTTAAGAGTTTACATCGCTTAAAACGATAATACAATAAAGAATTAGGGAAAATAAGATGGCCAACGGACGTATTAGTGAGAAATAGCAATTGAAAGAAATATCAATCGAAAGATGAGGAGTGAGGTTAGATCACTTAGTCACTCTCTTCTAAAAAAGAAGTAATGTTTTTATGAATGTGAAGATGGAAACCAGTGGTCAGTGATGAAAATAGTGGTCAGGTCAGGTCAGGTCAGGTCGAAGTGTGGCAGCATGTTCAGTTTTTATGAAGTGTCAGGCAGTTATTTTACAAGAGCGATTCTGCCATGTACATAACATACATACATACATACATACATACATACATACATACATACATACATACCTACATACATACATGCATACATAATTGGTCATTACAACCCTTTTGTAAGCATCACGACCTGGTTTTTCACACCACCCTACGTTGGGTTAATTTTATATATGAGTGAAGGGATCTAGAGTTCAAAGTCGACTACGAATGACAAAACAGACAAGACAGAATTTTTGCCAGAAATCTGCTGAAAGGAAGTCTGACCTGGGGTGTGAACAGTGGCCTCATGTCTAATGAGCCAACACACTACCTACTAGACTACGGGGACTAAAATTTTCTTTGTTTATCAACCTCGATATACTTTTCCCAGAGATACTGAACATCTTCAATACCCTGCTTAAATCGGGTCTTTCGTTAAGCGCTTTCTATCTTTAATTTTCAATAAAACAGTGGCATGCAAAGTCTGTCCTGATGAAACCACATGTTCCAACATCCAACGCCGTTCCCAAAGAAATATGCTCCGATGACTGCAGCATTCCAAAATCTATGTCAAACAGTGGCTCTTTCGGAACACAATGGACGCCTTTTGTCCTCGTGAAGGATAACCAATGTGGCATGAGCTGAGTGACATGCAAAGTCTGTCCTGTTGAAACATAATTCTAAAGTACACCGCCATGCTCAAAGACTTATGAACCAATGGCGCCGCGTTCCATAATCCGCATTAAATAGTAGCTCTTTCGGAACACAATCGAATACCTTGGATTTCATGAGAGTTGATATTGTCCCGGCTTCGTTTATTTTGTTTGTAGATTTAGAAATGGACTTTCAGAAGTGAAGATAATTTTCGATAAAAAAAAAATAAGTATTAAGTGGCCCACAATGCATGGTTGTAGTCTAGGAATGGCCGAGTTCCTGTGAGCGACACGTAAACGACTGACTCAGATACCAATGCACACTCTCAGCTTCTTGATTTATTTGCAGCATTCAACATATTTTTCTACGACAGAAATATTCTGAATTTTAAGCTGCTTAATTGATCAATTGATATACTTTTGCAACCCACTGTATGTGTTTTAAACGATAACAACAGCAGAGGAGATCTATCAACACACATCTTTTATCTACAAACACGCCATTATTTGAAGTGAACAAATAAAAAAAAAACAGGAGAGAAGAGAGAGAGAGAAGTAAAAGAGGAAGAGAGAAGAAGAGAAAAAAGAAATGAATGACAAATTTATTTGATTTCTGTTTATCTGTCAATTATTTACAAAACAGACCAATACACAGAGAAATAAACTCATACCCTCATACACATAGACTCACATACAAAAGCAAACTTATAAACTTAATCAAATACTCACACACATACACACACACACACACGCACATAAATTCTTTTTCTCACTTATAAAGGCACAATAAAACTGAACGCAAATAACGGCATATATTTACTCACGTTTAAAAACAAATAAAGGAAATGCCAGACAAATCTACAACAACGATGAGAGGAGGAAGGAGAAGACAGAGAGAAAAAAAAAACGCTTTTATCGTTTTCTTCTTTTGATTGCTAGAAAGAACGAAGAAATTTATTGGATTTTATTTCATATTTAAACACGTAAATGCTGGGTAAAAAGCATTTCTTTTCTTCAAAATTTCTATTTTAACGGCAGTTTTAATTTTATTGTGCCGTTACCGGCACTAGCTTAGGAGTCATTAAAAGTAGAAATTTATTTCCATGTTTTTTTTTAAACCGAAACTATTAAACAGAACAACAAAAATGAATCGTAAATGAACTTGCTCTTCTCGAAGCTTAACACTCATACGCTCCTTGTGTGCAGCTGCTTTTGTGTACATATCCTGTTTCACCATATACCACCACCAATACATTGACGTTTTATTTTCTGTTTTTTTTTTAAATATCAAGGATTTCCGTTTTAAAGTGTTTTCTTCTTCTTTTTTCATTTTCAATATGCATAAGAGAGTAGGTTTATGTGTGATGCAGATGTTTAGTGACAGTTTTAAACAGTTTTATAACGGTAAACATGCATTTTACAGTAAATCACCTTATGAATGTGTATGCATGTATGAGTTTTAATGTGTAAAAAACTCAAATAAATTATTTTTTATTGAAATGATTTCCATTTTGTTCGTTGAATTTTATTTTCCTACGATTTACGACACTTGTTTTCTTTTATCTTCAGCTTGTTTCTCCCTGCTTTTCAAATTCTATGACTTTTGTTGTGTATGTGTGCATATGTAATGTTGTGAAGATAAATTTGTATTGTTATTGGCGAGGATTCTAAAAATAATTTCCATAAATAGAGTTATTTGGGTGATTGACGAACTAAAGGATGCATGCCAGTTGTATCAATCGGTAGTTGGTGCCGTGGGAGTTTAACCACGCTAGGCATGTGCAAGTTTTAGAGAAATTGTTACTGGAACACACTTTCCAACACATTTTCATATTAAAGATCATGTGAATAAGTAAAACTACTACTATCTAACGTCAGAAGTACAGCCAGCATGTTCGAGGGTAGTTTTGCTCATAGAATTGCTGTGTGGTTTGTTAGAAAAAATATGGATTTCGACATCAAAGACAAAAATCATCCGAGACAGTCATTAAAGTTTGAAGACCATAACCTGGAAACATTATTCCATCAGAATTCAGGTTATTCAAATTGTATAGAAACAGTAGGGTTTATTAAAAAGCAGGAAATTTGGGTGCTACATGAACGGGAGCTGAGGGACCTTGGAAGAACTAACAAAATGTACGGCCAGGCTGAATATTCATGGTGTAAGAGGAATCCATTATGAGCCATTATGAGCTGCTAAAGCCATAACAGACAATCACGGAAAGTCTGTACAGACAACAAGTAATTCATTTGACTAGCATTACGTAATCCGTAATTATAAGCCTTTGGTCAGAATTACGACTAAGCTTTCCACACCACTGATGTTGTGTGTGTTAATTTTCTACATGAGTATTGGGACCTACAGATTTTTTGCGAAACTTTTCATGGCAATCGCTGAAGAAATATTTTTTTCATAATTCTTTTTTGATGTATGACCTGGGGGTTTGAACCGCGGGCTCACGTCTGGTAAGCCAACACAATACCTACTTGACTTCGTTAAGTATCTTTAAATTGCGATATTAAAAGTTTAGAATATAAGACAAATTAATTCTGGGTTTGTTGAATATAGCCACGCATATAGTCTTGTAATATGATTGGAATTCCGTCAACGAGCAGGGACTATCTACATAAGGTCCGTTTTCACAGGGATGGGACCCCTGACAAATACTTCTTTATACCAATTACATATTAAAGAACTTGAATCTGTAAGTCTACTTGTCATAAGAACCAAAACGATTCTCGCAGGCATCAGCATATTTTTTTAAGCTACTCAATCCGGCCTCTTCCGGCGATATCCATCTAAACATTAAATACAACTCTGATGTTTGCTTTGATGTCTTACAATGCGGTTGCATTCCATTACTTAGCAGAAACTACTTTACATTGCTGTAAAGGAACAATGGTAATTGTTCCTGGCAATCATGCAATTACATCCCCTTCGTGAACGTTTGGCCATTTGGCGCGAATGGTATTAGAGAAGGTAATAAAACCAAATTAAACGCCTCAGATTGTTATTCCTCCTACAAAAGTCTCTTCTCGCCCTTACAATGCAAACAGATTTCAATCTTATATCCGGAATACACTGAAAAATGTTCTGCCTTATCTTGGTTATTGGAGATAAATTGTTAAAAAAGGGGAATTTGGCAAAAAGTCTGTCATGAATACTTTTGCCTACTATGCGGGTCGTCATGCCATCCAACGACTGGTAGGTGGACTCGAACACGAGTAGAACGGAACAGACATTACGGACAATGCATAATGGGTACGCATAGAGGCGTATTTGTCTTGGATACCTTAATAATGATTTTCTGTGGAAGCTGCAAAGATGAGAAAGAAGAGAAGACTGTTCTCATTTACTGAAGACCTATGGGGCTTAAGTGTCTTCAATCAACTTCCTTGAATGTATAATGTATAACGATCTATTATGCAAAATTATAAACAAATTTAAAAGAGACTGAAAACGTTACAGATGTAGTCACGTCTGTTCTCCATTGTGATGTTAAACAAGGTGTGGCGTCAACCTCATGAGCCATTATGACAGATTTTGCAATGGTAGTTGCACTTCTATGCATATGAAGTCCAACTGACATTGTAAATATGCTGCCTAGGTGCTAAAGCAATATGTTTCCGATGCAGAATTTTCGAAAAAAAAAACTCTTCAGCGATGGAATTTATTTCATGAAATAATTTTCGCATAAAGCGATTGCCATCTGGAAAAAGTGAGTGTTTCTTGCGAAAAAAAATTATGAAATAAATGACAACTGAAAGGACAACTGTGTTGAGGTGCTATTGACCCAATTTTTTTTTTGAAAATATCTGTGAAAGAACCGTTACTGTGAATTTAAAGCTCTATGGTTGTATAAGAACCATTTTTTTTAGGTTAGAGAATGTAGACTTGCCATTGAGATAAGTACAGTATCTGGAGGTCAAGCTGACCCATTGTACTACACCAATTATAAACTGGAAGGCATGTAATTTCAAGAAGATAGGTGTTACAGCTTTCAGAGATAACAATTTCACCTTTTTGGCAACTTAAATTGCCTATTAAAATAAAGTGATTTAACGCCGCTAGAAATTTTTGTGGGGCTATGTCAATGTCTGTGTTTACGCAGATAATCCACAAACATTGAATCGATTTAAAATTTACATTCGTCAAGATACCGTCCGAAGTATGCGGAGAATTGGTCAAAAACTACCTCATAGGGATCGACTACTGTAAGCTATCTAAAGACGATTCAATGTTAATTTTAAAGTCACAGTCGCAGTTTTGTTTATTTGTTGTTCGTTGTTTGAACAACGAGAAAATAAAATAAAAAATTTTTGTTAAAAATTTGTTAAACAATTTGTAATAAACCTACCAACAACAAACGATTAACAATTTTCAATCTTAAAATTTTTTTCATGTTTAATGCCGCAGATAATACAGCATTAGACATGGCATGACTTTACAAATAATTATGAAATCATTGGAACAAATTAAACAAAAAAAAATATTCTTGAGTGATTGCTTTTGTTTTTTTTATTGTTTAAATCTTTTCCATTACCACATTTGATTAATATTGTATTAAACCAAGGCGTATGTTGTATTTTTATTCACTTTAAAAGATTTTTTATTAAAAAAAAAAAAAAAAAAGAAAAAAAGTCTCCAAGCCCAGACTGCTGACAGCAAAACTGCAAAGCGTATAAATATTACGAAGCCTTGGCGGCTTAATATTAAGGTTCAAAATATATAACCAAACAAGATAAAGAAAGAAAGAAAGAAAGAAAGAAACAAAACGTACAAAAAGATTTGTTTAAATAAAAAGCATGGAGTATTGTTTAAAAAAATTTGCATAAAAACCAAATCATAACATACAACTTTTGTTACAGGCAGACGCTTTAAGGAATGCAATGATGAAAAAAAAAACAGAAGTGCGAGTATAATTCAACTGCCATTGCGTTAAGATTTTAGAATCAATTCATCATACGTTCAATCACACTGTTTTTTATCACAACGCTATGAGATCAATGTTATGACTTTTGACCGAATACATGTCTTTAGTTTAGTTCACGATGAATCATAGTATCTTGGTATTTCAGTATCAGGGAGAATAGTTAGAACTGGAGTCAATTGCAAAAGCCTTGTTTACAATGCGTAACTGGCTTCATACTATGTGTTTTTACTAAACGGGCAATCAAATTTGCTGCCAACTAGACTCAATGCCTTGTCTCGCTGGCGTATCATATCTTCCGGGTACTACTCTATTTTGGAGGTCCCACTGAACATCGACTATATCCCTAGGGAACACTATTTTAACAGGGGTTTCCATTATCTGTTTCCGGGCAGGGACAACTGGGTCCGCGACATAATTATTCGCACAGAACTCCTGCAGGTAAACACTGATGGCTTTAAATTCGATAATGGGGTTGGTAGCGGTATCCACCCTGGGAAACTTTATCTGGACATTTCCCTATGACTGCCGGATCATTGTAGCGTGTTTCAAGCGGAGATAATGGCCAACTACGGGGCTGCTTAATAGTTCTTTCACTCGCATCTCAATTCTCTCTGCTAGCCAGACTGCTATAAGATCTCTAACGGGTGTTGTGATTAACTCTAGGCTCGTTAGGAAGTATAGCCTGTTGACAGAGGGAACACTTTAGCTCATGCTTATCAAATGCTTCCTAAAAATAGTGCCCACAACCATATATTTTGATATCTAAAAAACTCACCGAAAGTGCCCATAAACGTAGTAAAAATTTTCCATTCAGAAGACTTCATTCCTTTAAAGCGCTGCTTATAACATACACGCCTTAATGTATGCTTTGTATGCCTAATGTTTTCAACATCGTTGTTTTATGATTGTCTTTATGTTTCTTTATCTTTACTCTTCCTTCTTCTCTGCCTCCCTTGCTATCTAGGCCTTTAAAAACTTTTGTCTTTACCCAACAATCCTATGATTGTGAAACTTTTTTCTCTGTTTTTGTTTCTTTATTTCATTTCAGAGACACAATGTGCTGATAATATGGGTTTTGTTTTGAGCCTTTGCCATTACAAAGTAAAATATTGTTTTAATACCCTACAGCCATCATCGCATAGAGTACTAAATGGTAGGTGAGAATGTGCTGATGCTAGAACAATGTGTGTGAAAACAAATTCGAATTTGGAAATCCAAGGCGAAAACCATAAATTTTAGCAGCGCCACATTTGGCGTGTAACAGAGCACTGAACAATATGATGATATGGTACTCATAGACCTAGTATATGCCCTAAAATTAGTTTCTAAGCCAGTGACCTTGTTCAGATGGATACTGTTAAACAGTTAACAGTGCTCTGTTAAGAGAAAATTTTGTTCTGCGTACACGCCAAACTGTGGAATTGCCGTCTTGCAGCGTCACCTCCTCCACACTACTATGTTAGAACAAGTTGAAAGAAACCCACAATGGATCTTCAGGCTTAGCTTTAGAGGCACAGACATTTGCCTTAGCGCGTATGTTTCGATCTCCATAAACCCCGTTTAATTCATCGCCTGAAACCATACAAACACTGGAGCACAAAAGCGTCGAAGCAGTGCGAGTGTCCGAAACCAGAGAGGAGTGGCGCCCGCTTTTACTGTCTCTGCGGCACTTAATTGTTCTATCCCAGGCTCCTTCTGTATCCATGTAAACGTGAATGTTACCCTGTATTGGTTCGAGATACTCGATACTCTTTGGAAGGAGAATTGTCGTCTAATCGGTCTCCTAGCCTTTTGACTTTCTATAGAGAATTGAACAGCCTTACATTGAACTTTGTACAGAATATACTCCAGGCTTAAGGAGCATACATTAG
>QOCX01004350.1:0-14954 GCA_005959815.1 Sarcophaga bullata | reverse complement strand
GACAACGTGCCTACCAATGAATGGCGCCTAGGTCGCGTTTTGAATTTGCATTCGGGTAGGGATGGTCATGAAGACCGCACGCGGAACAATTACTCTACCAGTTGTGAAACTGGTAATTCTCCCTACATTTTCAAATTGAAATATTTAATAATTTCAGCTAATCGTATCATGGTTTCTGCAAAAAAATACAAGCAAGGCGACAATGGTAAGAAAATGGTGTGTAGCGTCTGCTCGAAGAACCACCCATTGCGTTTCTATGAAAGATTTTCGAAGGCAGACTACGATGAACGTATGAAATTGGTGACCATCTGTTTGCGCTGGCTGTTTGAGTCACGATCATACCTGGCGGACGTGCGTTAGTACTGGCAAGTGCAAGCGTTGCGGTGATATGCATCCCACGCTTCTCCATAAGCCGGACAATAGACCTCGTTCGTCTGTTCCGGGCAAAGTCGTGAAATCGAAGACAGGTAAACGCAATCGCAGATCGCCTGCCCGCACATCTAATAAAGGACCTCGTTCGTCCCGAAACACCGCCAAGGGACCTCGTTCGTCCCATGAACGTGAGAGCCGAAAACATAGTCCGTCGAACGCTCTGGTTCCGAGTCGACCGAGGAACCCCAAATCTCAACGGTCAGGAGAAATCTCTCGTTCGACAGCTGGTAGAGTTTTGCCATCTACGTCGTATACGTTGACGGATAGCGTTCTGATAAAACCAACCGCTATAATCAGCATTGTGGCACATGGGCGATACATCTCGGAGAGAGCAGTCATAGATCCTACTGCTGAGCGTACCCTCATTTCCGAGAAAGTGGTTCGTCGGCTTGGCGCGAAAACAATAAAAATAGGACGCTCGGAGCGGGTACTGCTGATAATTCGGGGTAACCACGGGAGCAGTGACACGGTCGAGGCATATGCGGAGTTGAGAAGGTCAAGGTCGCTAGATGGTCGCTTAGCAGATGAGTTTCCGGGATTACAATTAGCAGACCCAAACTTTTTTGTGGCGTCCCCTGTTGGAATCAGGTTGGGCTGTGACGTCTACAGCAAAATTATACGTAATGGTGTATTTGGTGGTTCGATGGGTAAACCTTTGGCCCAGTTTTCGATCTTCGGTTACCTGATTTCAGGAGTGTGCTCTGTGTAGCATAAGTATGCAACACATAGCTCTAACCATGATACGTATTAAATACAATTTTAATTTTTTAGTTCTTAATTTCATTTTACTTTTACAAAAGCAGCTGACATATACCCACTGGAGTCTGAGGATCGTGAGCTGACGCAGTTTTAGTTTCAATTTTTTTTTATTATTTATCGGAATTGTGGAGAAATAAATTAATGAAACTTGAATTAATCTAATGGTTTTCTTTGTTCCTTCCGATCTCTTTTAATATAGTGTTAACTTGGGAGCCAATTTTTTCTTTGATTGCAGTACTGCAAGGGCGCCGGGATGTTTATGTACGGAGATTGCAAAATCCCATCCCCAGCGATCAACTAGAAGAGGGCTAACAATCAATAGAGGGCGCCATAATATTAGTTTAAGCTTTTATCTAACACCTATTTTAACGTTATCCTAAGCTTTCTATTATTAACATTATCCTGTAATTTGTGTAACTTAGGCCTCTTATTTGTAAAACCTAAATTATAATTTATTCTTGTTTAAACATCCAAAGGGATACATTCAATTCTAATCTGTGAAATCTTGAAATTAATTTATTGTTTTGTGAAATTTAATTTATATTGTGAATTTTTGAAAAGAAAAAAAAAATAAAACTGAGAAAAAAAAATAAAATATAAAGATTAAATAATATCCAAAGTGAAACAGTCGATTTTGTGATTGCTTCTACCAAAGCGAGTGAAAACCAAAAGAAGACAAGAAAAGTATCGTACGTCAGACGATTAAAAAGGAAAGTGTTGGTTTTTTTTCTCTTCCTATTTAAAAGAATTCTAATACTTAAAAGAAAAATATTGATATTTTTTTGACAGACTGCTGAACAGAAGACGCCTAATCTCCACAACAAAGAATTTATACAGTCCATAGCTGCAACAGGTTTTATACAGTGAAATAAACGAAAATAAGAATAAGAATAACAACCAACAATACAAAATACATAAAAAACAAAATAACATACATGGATTGGCTAAACATCTAACAAAAACAAAGAGTGTTGTGAGTGAGAGTGAAAAATATAGGAAAAAAATATAATAATAACAATACAAGTAATACAATAACAAACATAAGCACATAACAAAAATAGCAAAAGACAAATATTCTATATTTGGAATTAGGAATTCAAAATATCCTAACAAAAAAAAAAAAAAAAAAAATTGAAACAAAAAAATACGATACAATAGTGTAACAAAATACGATAGTAGAACAAAATATATACAACAGTGAAACATAAATATCACAAAATTAACAACGTCGAACACATCAACACGCTACACAAACAACAATAAAAACATCATTACATTACATATCACAGCTGAGTTCAATGTGACCATTCACAGTAGTAACAAAATTAAAATTTCAGTAAAATTGTTCACACAAATTTCGAAAATTAATTTTATTGTTGATTATTGTTATTTATAATAACACAGTGTGTAATATTTAATTTTGTTTTATTAAAAAAAAAACCAAATTATTATTTTTTTTTTAATTTTGCTCGGTAAATAGATATTCTATATACCGAAGGCTGTGTAACGTGTTTTTATTTTAATTCTTTGAGATCAAGTAAATTATTCTCGACTAAATTAACGCGACTTCTAAATTGGAAGCGGGAATTTCGGATTTTACGTGGCCGCGGAATACTAATTAAATTCTTTTGTCCAAAACAAGTAGATACCAATAACTTTGGATATAATTCGACCAATAATTTATTTTGGTCAGTTTTAAATTCTTGTTTTGAAGAATTTTCGAATAAACAAAAATCATAATGACTAGTCGAGGCTCTAAACGCCAAGATTCTCCTTCCAGAGCGGAAAGCTTGGAGAAGTTACTAGCGAAAAAAGCGAAGGTCATAAAGAACATCGACAGAATTCGACAATCCATTGTAGATAGGACGATTTCATTTAATCCTATGGAGCTCGAATATCGATTAGATATTTTAAAAACATATAATGACCAAGCAATGAAGCTCCAGTCAGAAGTGGATAATTTGGATCCCGATAATGACGATAGAGCCGAGCTTGAAGATCTCTGTGTGACCACAAAAAGTTTGTTTATGAGTCTGTTGGCCAAGAATAGGCAACCGAATGTGCCTGAAACTTCATTCAGCATACAAACTCACCACTCAAGACTCCCAAATATGAAGCTCCCTAAATTCAGTGGTAAATATGCTGATTATAAGAACTTAATGAGCTTATTTGAGACCTTGGTCCACAACGATCCGACTTTAATAGATATTGAAAAGTTTAATAATTTAATATCATGCTTTCCTAATCGGCCTTGGGTACAGTGAAGGCTTTTCAGATCTCCGAAGAGAATTAAAAAAAGTTTATGACAACGAATGCTTGATATTTTTCGATAATATTGCAAAACTTTTTGATTTGCCCGAAATTACCAAGCCTTCGGCTGTTGCTGTGCGAAGCATGATTGATACTGTGTCTGCCATTTACGATTCTTTGTTATCAATTGGTGATGACAAGAAAATAACGAATGGTATTTTAATACATTTAGTGATGTCGAAAGTGGATCCAGTCACCAAATCAAAGTGGGAAGAACAGCTTGATTTCGAGAAGCTCCCACTGTGGTCAGACTGTGAAACCGCCTTGAATAGGCGTTACCAGCATATTTCTGCTGATGAGTCTTCTTGTTCAAGGCCGAGTGTTAACAAACCTAAAAATGAATACTTCAATTTCAGAACCAATAAAACATCACTGAATTGTACGAAACAAATAATAAAACAATCTGTTGACAAATGCCTATTTTGCAAATCAACGCAACACATGATTGGCAATTGCCCTTCTTTCACTGCTGAGCCTATATCCATACGATTTGATTTCATTAAATCTGTGCCAGAATGTATAAACTGTTTGAAGAAGGGACACACAGTTGCAAGGTGTCCATCTTCTAAGTGTCGGATATGTAATGGTTCACATAACACATTACTGCACCGAAACAATACTAGTTCTAACAACGCATCGATAAACTACTCCGAACAGCCTTCGACTTCTCACGCTTCTGTAAACTATTCAGCGTCAGATGAACACATAATTCTAGCGACGGCTGTGGTAAGAGTAAGAAGTAGTTCTGGCCAACTTATACCGGCTTAAGCTCTTTTAGATTCCGGGTTTCAACCTAATTTGATAACCGAGGAATTAGCTCAACTGCTACGTTTGAAAAAAGAAGGAGGCAGATTAAGTTTAAATGGCATCGGTGAAACAAATGCAGTATCCAAATCTCGCGTCAATATGACTGTTATGTCGAGTGTCAACTCTACCCAATTTACTTCAAAGTTTTGGGTATTAAAATCAATTACAAATTTGCAACCTGATCGTAAGGTCAACATAGCCGTTGTGGAATTAGCTGATCCTTACTTATACGAGCCGCAAAAGATTGATTTGTTGATTGGCGCAGGTCCTTTCTTTTAGTTAATGTGTGTTGATCAAATCAAATTGAGCCCAAGTCTTACAGTTCTTCAAAAGCCTTCCCTTGGTTGGATTATTACTGGAAGATACAATCACTCAAAGGACTCTTATAACTCTAAAGTATTTCATATAAATACTTCAATCGAAGACGAGAGCAATGTTGATTCGATCTTCCGAAAATTTTGGGAGTTAGAAGAACTTCCAACAGAATCAACCGAAATATATTCTGAGGAGCATAAAAAATGTGAGAACGAATTCAAGACTTCAGTACGACGTCTTGCGTCGGGAAGATTTGCGGTTTCGTTACCTTTAAAGTCTGATCCTAAGCTATTAGTATCTTCGTTTGAAACTGCCAAACGACGATTTCTCTCTTTGTCTCTTCTGGACAAATTTCCTGATACTCCGCACTATTTTATTCCACATCAATGTGTTTTGCGTCCTCAGAGTACAACTACCAAACTTCGGGTAGTATTTGATGTTTCATGTAGAATTTCTTCGCATGTTCCGCTTAACGAACTGTTAATGGTTGGTCCCACAGTTCAAGAACAATCGTATTCTACGTTAATCCGTTTTCGATTCCACAATCACTCCAGATATTGAAAAGATGTATCGTCAGGTCATGATTGGTGACAAGGATAGAAATTTTCAATTGGTCCTTTGGAGAGAGAATCCATCTGACTTGAGGTTTTTCGGCCGCATAATGTCATGTATGGTACAGCTTCAGCACCATTTTTAGCCATCAGATGCCTGATTCACTTAAGCGACATATACAAAGAGACTTTACCTATTGGTTCGAAAGTTGTTCGCAGTGATTTCTACGTGGATGATTTACTTACCTGAAAGCTATGATCAATTGATTCTTATTCGAAATCAGGTGACTGAAATTCTAACTTCAGCAGATTTCAATCTCACCAAGTGGTTTTCAAACCATTCTGAATTCTTTACATAAAGAGAAGCTAATACATAGCGATTCAGACTCTGCGAAAGCATTGGGCATACATTGGGTTCCGAAGAATGATTTATTTTTAAAATTCCATTTGGAAGATAAGTTTCAGAACTTAGAGGCCACAAAGAGAAACATCTTATCGGTGTCTTCTCGCTTATTCGATCCTCTCCGACTATTATGCCCACTTGTTACAAAATCGAAAATCCTATTGCAAGAGCTTTGGATACAAAAGCTTGACTGGGATGAATCAATTCCCTTGGGCTTGATTACTTCATGGGAAAACTTCAAATCTAACTTAATGGAAGTTCATTCAATTCGTATCCCATGATTCGTCCATAACACGCCTACATCGAGAATTCAAGTTCTTGGATTTTCTGACGCTTCTATTCGAGCATATGGGTGCTGCATATACATTCGAAGCTCCGAGACAAACACAGTCATCTCGAGACTACTTACGGCTAAGTCCAAAGTTGTTCCACTCAAGTCTAAATCACTTCCCAGACTTGAGCTATCTGCCGCACACCTGCTATCTAAATTATGGAACAGAATTCAGCGTCTGATGAACTTCAAAGTAGATGATGTTTATTTCTGGACAGACTCCGAAATAGTACTGTATTGGGTAAAAACGCATCCATCCTCTTTAACGACTTTTGTATCAAATAGAATCACTGAGATTCAGGAGTGATCATACCAAGTTTCGTGGCGCCATGTGTCTACTAAGCAGAATCCAGCTGACATTGTGACAAGAGGATCAGATGTAAAGGATTTGAAAACCTCAATATGGTTTGAAGGACCGTCGTTCCTACTAAACGACAGTTCCAAATGGCCTTTTAATGAACATTTTGAATTAACAGAGAACCAAAAGTTATTAGAAACTAGAAAGGTTAATGTATTTCTTGCAGTAGGGGGAACATCTAACTGTCTACTGGATATGATATCACGGTACTCTTCATTATAAGTTACTGCGAGTAACTTCTTTTGTACTCAGATTCATCGATAATATGAAGAAACGAACGTCGAATCAAAAGATCATACCTACTGCAAAGGAAATGAAATAATCATTTTACCGCCTTGTAGAGGCTATCCAGAAATCTAACTTTTCTGGGGAGATTTCTAAATTACAGAAATCTCTGATCTTACCGTCGAACATACAGAGACTGACACCATTCATTCATACATTCACTGAAGAAGAGAGAACATTTTCACTTTTAAGAGTAGGTGGGAGATTGCTTAATGCAAACTTGCCATATGATGCAAAATTCCCACTTTTATTACCTAAGAAAAATGTCTTTGTCACACTTTATTTGCGACATATCCATTTTGAGAATTGCCATGCTGGCACGAAGGCACTCATTGCTCTCGCCAGAGAGAGAATCTGGCTAATCAACGCCAAGGAAGAGTGCAGTGGGATTGTTCGCAAGTGTGTGCATTGTTTACGCTATAAGACAAGACTTATGTCCCAAATAATGTGAAACTTGCCCACTAATAGAGTGAGAGCTACCCGACCATTTCTTATCGTCGGCGTAGACTTCTGTGGTCCCGTTAATGTCTCTGAGAATTCGTGGTCGACCGCCATAGAAAATGTACATAGCGGTCTTCGTGTGTTTCACGTCTAAAGCTGTGCATCTAGAGTTAGTTTCAGATTAATCCACTGATTCTTTTCTTTTATGTTTCAAAAGGTTCGCTGCCAGAAGAGGTCTTCCGAAAGAGGTGATATGCTACAACGCAACCAACTTCGTAGGAACCAGCAACGTCTTCAAACAGCTGTAGCAGGCGTTCGACAGGAGTCAACCCGCCCTCGAGTCTTACGCAGCGTCGTCCGGGGTGAAGTTCACCTTCATACCACCTCGGGCGCCGCACTTCGGAGGGCTGTGGGAAGCAGCTGTCAAGCAGGCGAAGTTCCTGTTTCTGCGCGCAGTGGGCAATTCATCGCTGACGCAAGAAGAGATGGAGACGATACTCGCAGAAACAAAGGCGGTGCTCAACAGTCGGTCCATCGCACCGCTGTCTTCAGACCCCAACGACGGAGAGGCGCTAACTCCAGCTCATCTGCTCATAGGAGAGGGTCTGCGTTCGCTGCCGCTCGGATCCGTTGGCGACGGGAAAACCAGAGAACCCAAATTTTGAAAGCGCTGGCGACTACTTTGCGGACTCAAGCAGACGTTCTGGCAGGCTTGGTCACGAGATTACGTCCTGGGTCTACAAGGCAAAACCAAATGGACTACCGAATCGCCCAACCTGAAGCTAGGTCAGGTCGTAATCGTCCACGAGGACAATTGCCCGCCACAACATTGGCTGACCGGGAAAGTCGTCAAGATCCTCGAAGGCGAAGACGGCAAGGTCAGAGTGGCGGAGGTCGCAACACGCAACGGCGTTTATAAGCGCCCAATACACAAACTGGCTCCATTGCCAATTGATTGAAGACTTCCAGTCCTTCAATGGGGCCGGAATGTTGCGCCATCGTCATCTTCATCATCGTCATTATTGATTTGATTGGATTTTGTTTATTTTATTTATGTATTTTATTATATATTTGTATAAATATGCCACCCCCTAATATTAAGAATTTTAATGTTAATTTAAGTTCAACAAACATATAAAGAATAAGGAAATACAATCGCTGAATTTAAATACGCTGTTAGAATTAAGTATATGAAATGAACTAAACAGTTAGGATTAAGTAAATGAAATATTTAGATTTAAGTAAACTTGAAATAAACAAATGAGTTGTACATTAGAATCCGAGTGATCGGTCTTTTCACTCCTCAAAGTTTGGTTTTTCGCGATGGCCATTAATTTCAAGTGCCCTATTTTTTATATTAAATTACAATCTACTTAATTTAATATTTCCTAAAAAATATTAGGAAAAAACACTCGTTTTTAACGAATCTGCACATGGCCACGAATCAAATTTACATATGTTTTGGTAATATTTGATTGCTTAGCACAACAACATATCAAATTTATACCTTCAAATTTCATTTCAAAAGTGTCATGAAGAAGAAAACAATTTTTTATCGGAAAATATTCTTTTCTTTTGGTTTTTTTTTTAAATTTAGTTTTCTGGAAAGAACATATGGTTTTTGGTTGCGAGAATCCTTTNTTCTTTTGGTTTTTTTTTTAAATTTAGTTTTCTGGAAAGAACATATGGTTTTTGGTTGCGAGAATCCTTAGCTTTNTGGCGCAGGCAAATAAAAAAATAATAACTAATTAAAAATAAGCAACAAATTAACCAATATATAAAAAAAGAAAAATGATATATTCATANNNNTGGCGCAGGCAAATAAAAAAATAATAACTAATTAAAAATAAGCAACAAATTAACCAATATATAAAAAAAGAAAAATGATGATATATTCATAAGATCTATTCACAAAGAAATACATATTGAAAATAAATTTTTAGCGAGAGCATTTAAAAAAAGCCGAAAGCATACCTGTTAAGTAATAAATAGTAATTTGATTACCTTTTTTTGAATAGTGAAATAATGATTACAATTACGATTATTTTGGTTAGAATAGTTAATAATTGATTATTGATTACAAAATAACCAAAAAATAATCAGGATTACTGGCGATTAGTCTAATAATCAAAAAGAATCAGAAGTAATCAAATTGTTTTCAATGATCCTTTTTTATTATTTTAAATAATTCAAAATTCATGCGTTCTACAAAGAAAAGAAAAATGACTATTATTGTATATATAAAATATTCAAAAAGAATTCAAAATAATCATTGAAAATAATTTGATTACTTTTGATTCTTTTTAATTATTTTGTATAATCGTCAGTAATCCTGATTATTTTTTAATAATTTTGTAACCGTAATCAATTAGTAATTCGAAAAAATTGTTCATAGAATTATATAATCATTACGATTCTTTTTAAAAAGCAATTTAATTGATTACTAATCGTAATCAAAATTAACAGGTATGGCTGAAAGTGAGGCTTAGCAATATAATTTTAACTTGCATCATGACAAATGATAGTTTTCAGAAGGCTTGACAGAATGTGGTAGATAAGTATAGGAAAACGTATTTTAGTTAACTTAGTCTTAAGGAACTCAGTCGAAGGAATTTGGCACGTCTACAAAAAGTGTACAACGTATTTAAAAAGTTTATTCGTTTTTGGTCAGATTTTCTGAGAATGTCAGTTATATATACGTTATGAGGCGTAAGTGTTGCACAAATTCTTTGACTGTTTATTAAAAATTTAAAAGACGCCTGAACTAGTAGATAGTAGATATATTTGCAAATAGAAGCATCGTTCACTACTTTATCAAATATAATATTCTACCTGTGAGAGATCGGGGGGCTGGAACCCACTTACCTGTGAAATGAGGTATTTCAGACCCACTGTCATTTTTAGAGTTTCGAAATCAGATGTCAACCGTATTTGTTAGAATTGTTAGGCCTAGTGAAGAAGTTTTTTTAAGTTCTTATAGACCCAGCATCTCAAGCTAGCATCAATGCCAGAAAGCTGTAACGAAAGTTATATCTTAGTTTTTTTACAACTATTGCCACTATTGTGGGCCTTAACAGAACAGTAGCAACGAACTCTACTAACGTTTGTATCGGGTCGTTGGGGATCTTATATGGATCGAGTATTAAAATTGAATCCAATTGACCACATGTACTGACCACGTCTGTATTTGTACTACCAAACCCGTTTTAAGCCGTAGTGTTTTATGTTTCATGCTCCTCTTGTAATGCTGTAAACCTTAGCATATTTTACACACTGGCCGTATTTTGAGATACTTTTGGTTCTCTTTTGGAGATTGTTTAAATTTGACTTCACGGCAGATTTTAAGAAAGTATCTAAACAAAAATCAGTTAGACCAGATCACACACTCTTATAAAATTATATTGTTGCGTCGAAATTTTGAGGTCGATGTACAAGATTTTGAATTAAGTACAGCTACATTTGGTGTTAACTGTCCTCCCAATTTGGTCATAAAAACCCGGAATCAACTCTTGTCTTTGACAATCAAATGTACGTAGATGTTATTTTGGCTGGTTCGCTTTCTATTCTATATGCGGTTCGTAGTCATGATGAGGTAGTTTATTTTTGCCATCTACTGATTTTTCACTTTGCAAATGGATTTCGATTGAGTCTTATTGAAGATTTTTTTAAATTGACAGAAGCCAGTAACTCTAAGACTCCGCATTTACATCGTAATACGAACATTGACTCATTTTTCTTACACCCAGCTTCCACGCACTATATTTCTAAATTTGCAAAACGTTGTCTTGTCTTAAACAGCCGAGCTATTTGCCAGTGTCGGGTAGTTGGCACTAAAAATAAGAGTTGCTAAGATACTCATGCAACCAATTTCAAAAGACAGAACTGATTCGGATGACTGTTTGAAACAGATGAAAGATGGCGTGAGTTACATTGAACGGATTAACATCATCTATTGCGTTAATTTTAACAAGCAGTAACAACACGCATTTTCTGCTGCATCTGAGAAAGAATGTGTTGCCACTCTTATCCACTATCATCTCACCTGGTCTGGTGAATTTACCGTCGTCTATGGAACAACTCTGTTAGCAAGTCTATGGTGCGTTTATTTTATAGGGAACTGAAACTTACCACTTCGTCCTTACCAATTGTCCTTATATCGGACAGATTCAATTATCGTTCTGAAATTGACAAACTTTTGTGACAATTCGAACTGAAGGAACTTCCTATTTTCGATAATTGGTAGAAAATATATTTTATATTACTATATTGCTTTTTACAATATATTCCAAATTGAAAAAAGCATCAACTACATAAGCTTAAATTATCTAAAGTCAAAGAATTGAAAAAGGAAGTTTTCTGATCAAAATATATGATATTAAAATTGGGCATACATTTAAGACTTAAGTATGTTAGCAAATCGGTTATAGATGCACAGCACCTAAAGTATTAAAGATATTTAAAGATTAAATATTCCCACGCATTGTTAACCCACTACAAAAACTTGCAAATATTTCCAGAAGTTCTGAATAAAAATAGATCAACGGGTATCGACAAATTTAATTTTTGTAATTTTGGAAAAATTTAAAGGTTAAGTGGAAAGCAGCTTTGCAGAAGATTTGCATAGTTACTTACTGGTCTTTAAATGTTCTCCTCCAATAGCAGTGTATGGACTGGTTATATACTTCTAGTTCACTTAGTACTTATCCATCACCTTATGAGCTTACACGGAGGACCGAACTGAATTAAAGCAATTTTTAATAACGTGAATCTTGATGACGTACTGGCGGGATTTGAGGATAACTCGCTGGTTCTATTAAATGTGAGTGCGGAAGCTTAACAGACACAACTAGAGGAAAAATTAATAAAGGCAACGGAAACCATTCCATTGGGCAATCAAGTGACATTTAGGGTCTTAAAAACCTTTCCCTGAGCACCGACGACTGCTTGGCTGACGACATGATCACCTCAGNCTCATTGGTCAGGCTTGAGACTTATAACTTGGACTCCCTGTAATGGTTCGAAGGTGATGGTTAACCAGAATTATAACCATTTACCTCGTAAGCTTTGGAGTGTCAGAAAACATAGGAGGCGATAAGGCTTGTTCTTAATAACAGGATGAAACATAGACAGAGCGTGACAATTTTATTTTCCGGATTCCACTAACCATTCTTCTGGTGAAATCTTTTCTGTCAGTTCCGGCCAACCCGGCATGACGTAGTGTTATGATGTCTTTATTGAAAAACAGTCAGACTGGGGGCTCCAAACAACCCAGTCAATAACGGAGGCCGAATTTATGGTATACGGGTTCTGACATGGTAGATTTTTTTATGTGTGAGTGTTGTGACACTATTTGGCTATTTATTCGAATAGGAGAACATGTTTCCCCTTGTAAGGTAACTGTTATATGAGCACATTTTTTTTAATCATATTTATCCCTTACAGCTTTAACCATTTTTATACTTGAAAAATATGTTCGAAATGTTCTGTAAGGGTTCTGATAAAACCAGTGTCATCAGCAAATGTAGGAATGTGAGTAAACCTGCTTAATGGCATGTGCGTATATACATATATAAAACGGGTACTACCCTTTGGTACACCAGCTACATTAAAATAAGAAGCAGTCAAGAAGTCACCTTCATGAACGACTCATTTACGACCTTTCTAATAATTTTGCAATATTTTTAGGAAAATTTAGTTGCATCCAAACTCTTTCAAATGCCGTCAGTAAAAAGAAAGAAGTATTTCTGCTCTTCGAAAGCTTTTGTTTTATAGTGCTATGTTCTTTCTGAAGAGGAATTGATGGCCTGGCATACAGCTGTTTGTATTTAATATAGGTGTTAATTTAGACATCAGCAACTTTTTCGAAAGTTTCCACACTGCTGGCAACAAGCTTATACCTCTATATGACTCTGCTTTTGTTTTATTTTTGTCAGGTTTTGGTATCATTTCAGAAATAACATTACCAAGAAACTTTAAGAAAAATAAAAGAAATAAAATATTATCCGAAACGCCAAAAATAGCTGAGAAATCAGAGAAGGAGGCAAGACCTAACAGGAACCTGAATCTAAAAATCAACTGTGCAATTGGTTCGAATCGCAACAGCAAAATCAGCAATTAATGCGACAAAGAAAAAAGTAGAGCTGTACGATGGTTGATTTACATATAAAACTGCAGCATAGCACCAGAGGCTGAATATGACAACCATGTCCTGGTGAAGCTAGAGCAATTTGTAATATACTGTCCAAAAGCTCAGTAGATCAGGCTGCAGATGAAGCTAAAAAGGAAAACTCAAGAACTCAGGTTTGAAGAGGGAAACAATGCCCCACTACTTCGACTTGCAAAAAGACTTCCTAAAATCAGGACAAACAACTCTGAGAGCCAGTGTATAATAAAATATATTAACTATTTTATCTTGCAGAAGTTATGACAAGAGACCTAGACCTACTGTTGAATCGTGTTCAGCAAGTTTAATTTTGTTTTTAATTTAATTTTTCTCTTAATTTAATTTTTCTTTCTCTTGAAAAGATCTTGTTTTGTTCCCCATGAAATATCTTATATGTTTTAATTCGCTTTAAAATAACGGATATTTTGTAAATATTTACATAAGTTACATATTTTCACTTTTTTCCGTTTTATTAGTTTTAATTCACTTTAAAATAACGGATATTTTGTAAATATTTACTTAAGTTACATATTTTCACTTTTTTCCGTTTTATTAGTCACCTTAAGTTTTAAGTTATAGAAAATTCAATAAAGGCACAAGCTTTCTAGCTATAATTTTAACATAAAACTTATCGTGTGGTTTTTCGGAAACACGCCCGTAATGTTAGGTAATAAAGGAAACTACCCACATTAACATCAGGGTCAGCTAAAAAGTAATAGTGGTGGTATCAGCATATTACAAAAAAACTCAAAATTCACCTCCCTCTACGGAAATACGTGGACTTTAGCAGTGCTGTGGTATGGCATTACTACTGGCATGTTCATTCTCAATAAACTATGCGGGCAGTCCAGGCCTATTGCATCTGCTGGAGTAGCAAATAGCTTAAAACCTCGAAATGTTGAAAGTAGAGGACAAAACTACTTTTGTTACTAGTTTTGGTAGATAGGTATTAAACATTAATAAGATGAGCGAATTTTTCGCTTTGGGTTCTGGAGACCCTGATACCATCATTTAGAAACCCAAGGTATTCCAATTGGTACTTCTTCCTCGTACAACATTTTTTCATAAAATTAATATTTTTGAAGTTATTAGACAAGAAAGTTACATTTTATGGTTTCCTCTAATTTTGATCGGTCTTGCGCCACGTCTTAAAGCCAACCAATTGATCTGAAAATTAGACAGGATCTTTTTTTGTTGTCAACACGAAATTTTGGGAATATTTGAGAAAATAACTACAGAATATTGTGGTGCATATAGTAAGTATCCTAACGCTCCGAGGCTGAAGGAAGAAAAGTTGTATGCTACGCGGTTGGCATGCAGATTAGTTCTATGCACTATTATCATGCATATTGCGTTTAGGAGATTTTCATTACACGGTGCGACAATGAAAATCCACCCGAGTTACGTAGCCTGCAATTAGTTGAGTAGAAGACAAAAATACTTTTTTATATCTTTCGAACCCGCCATGTCTTATTTGACAAAAACTGTTTTTTGAACTTTTTCCACAAAATTATTGATTACTCAAATATTTTTGTACCTATTTTGAAAATTCAAATTTAGTGAAAAGCATCAAATCATTAACCATTTATCCCAGATCAGTTAACTTGGAAAATATACTTTTCCTTTATTTTTAATTCACATTTTTCATTTCATATTTTTTTGTGAAGAAATTGACACTTAGTTTGATAAAATCGCACAAAAATTATTGTAGTTATTATTTAAACAGTATATAGGATGTTTCGAGCCTGTAATGTTTTTTACAAGCTAAAAGCTAATTTTAAAAGCAAAGCACTGTACTA
>QOCX01004349.1:0-14956 GCA_005959815.1 Sarcophaga bullata | reverse complement strand
AAAAAAGTTTCATATCAGAACTCTTCACAAGCCAATCTGTCATGCATTTTGACCTATTAGTGTAAACTTTTAGGTTTCATTGTAAATCTTCAGATCTTCAGATTAGACGTTTGCACGAGTCCACCTAATAATTTCGGGTCACAAAAATGTGCAGTTGATTGAGGCAAATGAGACTCTAAAGATACCAAAGGAACATGTTGGATATACCGTGTGTAGATATTTGGATATGCGACCGCTCTGTTCAAACGGCATTCCGTGCGAACTCTCTATCTAGCAAAGACAACAAGCGGATGATTAACCATAATAACATTCTGATTACATTAAGAGGCCTTATAACGTTTTCATAGGCCTAGCATTTCTCTCAAAATTAGCTGCTAAACAAATGGGCTTTTTCCGATGGATACTGTTAAACAGCTAACAGTGCTCTGTTAAGTGCTAATTTTGTTCTGTTAAGAGCAAATTTTGCTCAGTTAATGCCAAATGTGGCGTTGCTAAAATTTATGGATTGCGTCTTGGATTTTCTAATTAGAATTTATCTTCACACACATCTTATAAGAAGTAAATCAATCTTCCATTGCTGGCTCTTTCAAAGGAGTAAGGAACCTTCATTTTTTGTAGAAGTGTTGTGTCCTTTTCTGTCACCCAGTTTTTCTTTCTTTATTTTTTTTTTAAAGTTTAAACGCTTACAAAAAACCTCTCTTTTAGCTGATGATAATGACAAAAGAAAATGCAGAAACGACAAAAAATAAAAAACGAAGCACTGAAGCACAAAACCAAGATTAGGAAAATGAGAGAGAAAGAAAAAAAAAATATAAAAATCCAGAGATTTATCTTGAAACATTTACAATAGTTTTACTAGGCACACTCGTGTATAAATTTTTTTTGTCTTCCGGAATTTATTTTATCATCGTAACTTAGCGAATATTGTTAACCGCGGAAATACAGTTTTTAGTTACACACGTGATCCCATACACAACAGCTCTGACACAGCATTGCTGACATTTAAGCTTTCATCATCATGGGCTAACAAAACATCTAAAAGAAAAAATGAGTTGAGCGAAAGAGAAAAACTGAAAAGAAAAGAAAAAATGAACAACAATAGAAGCACTGAGATTCATTAAAACAAATAAAACTGACAACGAAAAATAAATAAGAAAATTCAGGGAAAAAAAACAAAAAGTCGTAAAATAATGTTCAAAAAGAAAACACCAACACAAAACACATATAAAATGTTAGACTAGAGCGCGGGTAATAGTTTGGGTAAGATTAACACAATAGCAGCAGCAGCAGCTGCTGCAGCAGCAGTTACACTAGCAGTAGCACTATACCGTCACTAGTCTTACCAGCATGACTTTTCTAGCATTCACTAGAGTAGTACATTGGTATACGAGGGTTTATTCTTAATTTCTTTATATTTGTTAAGCTTCTGCATTTGTTGTTGTTGGCTTTCATTACGTTCATTTTCCTTTCACTGAATTAGAAAAAAAAATTCAAAAAAAAATGCATGGCAGTGCTACTGTTTAACTGCAGTATTCCTTATGTCGGTCGTCGTAATGCAGTTTCTTTATTCAAACAGTCTTATCGATAGAGGACAACACATGCCTTGTTGGGTAACTGGTTCTTCCAAGTTTCTCTGTGAGGAAGAAATTGATTGCCTGTTCTGCAGATCGGGCAAGAATATTCACCACAATGGTGGCAGTTCTGGAACTACTACGTCGAAGGCAGTGTTTACAAAGAAAACAAAGATCATTTATTACCACAGTCCTTTCTTTCTTGACAAAGAGATTAGTAACCTCAATCGGTTGCCCTGAATAGGAAATTGAAATGCGTAGTAAAAACTCACCTTCACTTACGTACTTAATTTTATTGCCCCAAAACTCTCCATACTCTTCATACTCGTTTTTCAATGGGCTTGCATTACTTACTTAATTGGCCCTTAGTCGGGATTACAAATTAAGCTCCTCACACCATCAATATTGTGTGTGTGTGTGTCTTCATTTGATCAATGACTGGCAGGATCTACAGTTAATCAACCAGTTCGAATGACTGCTTTGAAAGTATTATCGGAGGAGAGCAATTTATTGATCATTACAACTCTTTAGCCAGGATTACAACCAGCTCTCTCTCATCATCCAGTTTGTGTGTGTGTTAATTATATCCATGATTGGCAGGAGCTACTGTTTAACGATCACTCTGAACGACTGATTTTAAAAGCTTTTTTAGTTCAATTATTGAGTCTCAAAAGTTTTTACCAGAGGGCAGCAATTCATTGGTCATTACAGCTCTTTAGTCAGGACTACAACCAACTCTCTCACATCACCCGGTTTGTGTGCCAGGGTCTACAGTTTAACAACTATTCTGACCGACCGATTTTAAAGGCTTTTCCAGTTCAATTATTGAGTCTCAAAAGCTTTTACCAGCAGCAAAGAATTGATCATTATAACTCTTTAGTCAGGATTACCATCTAGCTTATCACACCACCCATGTTGTGTGAGTGGCATGACCTTCAATTTAACGTCGACTTTGAACGATAGATTTTTGAAAAACTTTTCATTACAAAATTAATTTACTCTCGAAGTTTTTGCCAGAAACTTGCTGAGAGGAAGTCTTCGAAGAAATATTTATTTTCGGGGCCTTAAACCACGGACTCGAGTCTAATAAGCCAACACGCTACCCTTTTAAATACTGTGATTTTTAGTCCACAGAGACCCTAGTATTTTAGGGAATATAACACGTAACTCTTCTCATAGGAGTGGAATGCAGGAGGGAAAGGAAATTTACAAAAATACGGAATCCTTATGGCAAATATCGCGTCATTTAATGGTAAGCACACCACAAACTGTCTTGATGGCCTAGGTGTACGCTGATAGGAATGACAACGATACAGCGATGCAGAGGTGTAGTGTAATAGAGGTGTAGAGGGAAAAAGAACAGAGCAGCGGAGATACAGAGGAGCAGAGATACAGACATACAGAGTTACAGAGGAACAGAGATACATAGGAGGAGAGATTCGGACGCGCAGAGATACAGAGAAACAGGCATACAGAGAAACAGAGATACAGACATACATAGTTACAGAGGAGAAGAGATACAGAGAAGGAGAGATACAGACGTGCAGAGATTCAGAAGAGCAGGCATACAGAGGTGCAGAGCAGCAAGGATATAGAGGAGCAGAGATACAGAGGAGCAGAGATACAGACGTGCAGAGGCACAGAGGAGCAGGTATACAGAGGAGCAGGCATACAGAGGAGCACGCATATATAGACGAAAGACGGCCATACAGTGGAGCAGACATACATAGGAGCATAGGTGCTGAAGGGCAGATAAGCTGAGAGGTAGCGGCACAGATGTGCAGCCTTGTGCAGAAGGGCAAATAAGTGCAGCACTATAGGGGCAACAGGTGCAGAGGGGTATTAAGACACAGGACCAGAGATAAATTGGCAGAAAGGTGCAGAAAGGCACGGGAGCAGAGGATCAGGCATACAGAGGAGCAGAGATACAGACGTACAGAGATACAAAGGAGCAGGCATACATAGGAGCATAGGTGCTGAGGGACAGATTAGTAGAGAGGCATAAGTGCATCAGTATAGAGGGACACATGGGCAGAGGGGCATTGAGATACATGACCACAGATAAATTGGCAGAAAGGCACAGGAGCAGAGGAAGAGAAGGAGGAGGAACAGTGTGCGAAATGGCAGAGCTGAAGTGGTACAGAGCTGCAAATGTGAGGAAGTTTTGTTCAAAATCATATGCTTTCAAGAGCTATAAGAGAAAAAAGCCTTTTATGTTGCTTTTTAAAGTTATCATGTGAGTGGGATCAGAAGCTGTATTATGTGGCGGATTGTTGAAGTCTCATAGTTTATAAAATTCAAAAACTATGATGAAAACTGTTCCTTCATTTGAACATAGGCTTAAGGATTAAGAGCAAGTACATTACCACATCAATTTCTAGCTGTTTGTAAGCCAGTAAATACTTTAACTTGTGTCAGATTATGCCAATAGCCAACCTGTTTAATATTTTTCACAATTGTAAACCGATTTGTTAGTTGGTGAGTGAAATCAAACTACAATTGATTGAATGCATTCCTTTAAGCAACTGCTTTGCAATCAAAGTCGCTTTAATTATCACCTCATTTAATATCTTTCAACAAAATGCTGTTTAAATAAATGAAAATGATTACAAATGAAATGAAAAGTTGCACAAACAACAACAACAACAACAAGAAAAAAATCCAACGACTAAGGAATGCTTGAGCAGCAACAACAACTATTTCTTCAAATAAAGTAACTGAATGAAGGAATGAAGGAATGGCGAAAGAATTTCACAAAATTAAAACAAATATTACATCATCATCTGTAATCTGTATAAACTTTAATAAGAGAACGATACACCACCACCCTACCGGCCCCCCCCCCTCCCTGAGCCTTCACCATTGAACATTCAACACCATAGCGGTAAAACAGACCAAACTCCAATAACGCCGCATTCAACCATTCATTCGCCCAGTAGTCATTCATGCAGACAGCTAACAAACAAGGCATACGTCCAAGCAAAGAGCGTCTAACAGAACATTCAACCGCCAGCATAGAAATTGTAAACACACAGTACCGAACAGAACAACCAGTGAGATGGGTTTTTATGGGCAAAAATACTGTGCCCATGGCAAGGGAAAAAAAAAGGGAAAAAAAATTGAAGAAGAAATGAAGGAGAAAAAAATGTACAAAACTAAATAATACAATACAAACAACAACAACAACAATAACAACAATAATAATAATAATGGTAAAAAAAATTAGAAAGGAAAAAAAAGTTAAAAGTAAAGGAAAGAAAAATCAACAGACATAAATAACAAAGAAGAGAAGAGAAAGAAAATGATTGCGAACCACCATAAAAAACTTACTCCGAGTGCGAAACTTTTGGTTTCAAATTGGAAAACAAAAACAACCAACAGAAAAATAAAGAAAAAGTATCAGAAAAGTTCGATGGGGAAGGGGAGAGGAAGGAGAGGGGGAGCAGTAAAAATTATTGTATTTTCCACCTACTGTTGTGGTAAGTGGACTGATACTTTCTGTTCTCTGAATGATTTTCTGTGTTAAACTTGCTGTTGTGTGGTCGACCAGTAAGTCAACTGAATGCAGGAGAGGATTTTTTTTTATTGAACGTAAAACCATGTTGCAAATCCAGTTGCATTCTGCAATTTTGTCTGAATATCTGAGGATTTGTTTGTTTAATATTCTTGCGAGTGGACAAGGGACGAAACTAAAGATAAATCATCACTATTAAGGATGCTGTAGTGGCTACCACACACTGCAAAAGCAGTCTCATGCTATTGTTGATTACGGCATGACTTTTTCAAGCCACTGCTGATCTACAGATGATCACTATGGGTTCTTAATTTAGGAAATTATTCCATATACCTTACGTATTACCTTCATGGGCCTATGTAGGCCATTAGGATAGTTAGCTTAGGATAGAATAAGTTAGGTTAGGTTAGGTTGCCAACCGTTTTACTAGACAAAACTTATTTGTCTCCTAGAAGGTTCCGTTGACAGATAGATGAGAATGTAGGCTGTGAACACATTATGATAGCACAGTTTTCCGCTATCCCCTGGTTGCGTAACCACTCGGGAATTTCTGATAAAACGAATCAGACTGCCAATCTCTCTGGGGAAACTGTCATACCCCAGATCATCATATATCGACACAGCGCTGGATGTATACCAAATAGGTGAAGTACAGTCTTGTCTTCTTTTTCAATGCTAGAGTTTCCGAGGAAATTTCTTGTTAGGTGTCCAACTGCAATGTGCATCGCATGTGTACTCATGCTCTAATGCCCCGTAATGCCACCGTAATTACCCCGGCCCCTCAAGTGTTTAAGCAGACTCTTTGCGTGTCTTCTATCGAATTTTAACTTTTTTTCCTGTATTTCCGATACTTTCGCCTAGAAGGTCTTCAGTGATTTCACTACCCACTCTTCTATTGAATTGGAAGTCATCTGCAAGTATTTGTAGTCTTTGTTTGGAGTCTTTTCCGAGGTGTGTGGAACCCTGTTTTCAGATTTCATTACCCCGAATGGATGTTCTGAATTTCATTGGAAGTCATATCGTGGTACCATCCTATTCCTCCCTACAATTATAACAATTGGGTGAGATTTCACGCAGTGCGCAGTCTAATACATGACCCTAGTCCTCCTTATATTGTAGTTTTTCAATAAAAACTTCAATTGCCTCAAACCCACTTAGTTTTCGTTGAGCATTCCTTTCGAAATATCCGATACCACCTCGCAGAAGTGTTGTGTTCTCTTCAGCGATGTGGAAGCTCTCCTACTCACAAGCTTATTTGTCTGTCAAACAGTTTCATACCGTTTTCGATTTAAGTTCTCGTAAGAACTCAGTGCCAGAATGACAACCAGACTGCCACATAGTATGGAAGCATGGCTTATGCTCTGTCTTTTGTAACTTCAATCCAAGTTGAATTGAATACATCTACCGATGACATAGATTTGCACTTGGACTCGGAAAATATCGTTCAGGGATCAAAAACTCCTGTTCCCACCCTAAGATTTTGCCTCATAGGAACTAAATGTCAGAATGGCGATGAGACTGTTACATAGTGTGGCTATGTTGTATCCTCAAGTTGAATTGAGTGTTCCATCCGATGGCATAGATTTGGGCTTTGGCTCGGGATATTTCATTTGGTAACCAAAATCTCCTGCCATTCTTAATCCATCTGTATACCATAAACATACATACATACATAATTGGCCATTACAACCCTTCAGTCAGGATTACGGCCTAGCTTTTCACACCACTTATGTTGTGTGTGCTAATTTTATACATGAGTGGCGGGACCTACAGTTTAAAGTCGACTCTGAACGACAGATTTTTTTGAGAAACTTTTCATGGCAATTTTATTTACTCTCAGAGTTTTTGCCAGAAATCTGCTGAGAGGAAGTCGCCGAAGAAATATTTTTTTCATATTTCGTCTTTGATGTCTGACCGGGGATTCGAACCCTGGCCTTTCGTCTAATAAGCCAACACACTACCTACTAGACTACGGCGACTTCGATACCTGTATACCATAAAACAGTCCCTATTTCAGAAGAGTAAGTAGCTTTTATCTCTTCTGTTCATTTTTTGTTACTACTTCTCGAAGCAAAGCATTCGCCAAAATGGACTGCATTTTCCAGGCGACTAGTTCTGTCCAGGGTAGAGTTAAGGCGGATGCTGTTGTTTAGATGACATAGTCTCTTAATGAATTTCATGTTAGACTTGTCGACCATTAATCTAACCACAGACTCCAAAGCTTTTGTCTTTGTACAGCGAACTTAAATTCAACAGAGTATTTCGGCTGTTGTAGGACCGATTCTTAGGCCTCTCACTCCTTTGTTATGTCAAAAAATCCTGGTCTCTGTGTCTTGTACAACTTCGTAGTTGTCAATAATTGCACTGAACTCTATGAGATGGTTGAAGGGGAAGGAGGTAGCAAATTGTCCCACAAAATCGTTCGTTCTCCCCAGTCATTACTAAAAGGATGAATTCTACAAACTCAATTTCTTAAATTTCAAAATTTTTTGGGAAACCTTAGGCCAGAATTTGTGCAGCAAGATCTGTTTTCTTCCAATATTGATCATCTTCCCCAGACATTGCTAAAAAGGACAAATTTTTTCTTTTAATTTCCAATAACTTTTTGAGGATTATCATGGAACTGTTACACACACGAACGTGTGGAGTAAAATTTTTGACGGACAAGAGGGATATTTCATGCTCGTATTTCGTATGGTTTGGTGATTACTTTTATGATAACTTTTTGTAACTTCTGCTAGGTTGGGTTAGGTTAGGTTGAAGTGATTGCTTTGATTACCAAAGCACACTTGAGGACGTTAAACAGGCCGTTGTATCGTCAGCGCAGACCCTGTACTGACTAAATTCTACCAATCCCATCAGCGGAGGGGCTGCACAATAGCTTCTGTTAAACTCTTGTCATTGCTCTGTTAAGTTAAACATTGGGTCTGTTAAAGTTATGGTTCTTGTCTTGGCTAGTTAATTACAAATTTATCTGTTTACACACGTTATTTAAGATGCCACATTGAGCACTTAAAATAATCATTCCCCCATTAGTCTTTCTGCAAATGCCGTCTTTGTGTTGTTAGTTCTCTGCCACAAACAGGGATACAACAAATACTCTTCCCCCTTTAAAAGCTTGTTTATAAATTTTAAAGTATTTCGTGAATTATGACTTCAGCCAAACAATTTGCATATTTTATATGCTTTTTAAAATTAACTGCTTGGATATGCTTTTAAAACAGAGTGTCAAATATCTTTGAGACTTCTTTCACTCACCCCCCATCCCCCACCCCCGACTTTGCTTAAATGAGTAAACCAACCAACCAAACAGCCACCCATCCAGCCCATGCATGTATTAGACGAACAGTTTCGTAAGCCAATACTACTCAAAACTCTCTGCCTTAACAGGGAGAGAGAGAAAGAGAGAGAGAGAGAGAGAAGAAAGAAAAAAGTCTGTAACCGAAAAGGCACAAGTTTTAGTGCACGACTTACCGCTACAGCCATTGCCGCAACACCACTTCTAATGTCACCCACACAATTACTGAGAACACTACTCGTGGCATAGTACGGCTATAACTACAGTACGTATACTTGCCTTGAAGCAAGGCAGGATACCAACTCTAAACACTAAAGCACCCATACAGGAGAGAGAGCCTGTGTGGGTGTGAGGAGTACATTTGAAATTTTGGTTTTCAGTCGCCTGGCAAGTGAGCCAGGCTAATATTCACACACACACACACACACACACTCATACTCACATATACATACGTACTATTATAGCCACACTAAAATTATTTTAATGCAACTGCTTTCAAGCAGAAAAGACAATTTTCTCTAACTTCACACACACACACACACATGCATATACACTCACACATATCTAGAAACGCTTAAAAGGGACTTAAAAGTATGACAAAAGTTGTAGTAGTTCTTGCTCTTGCCAATGCCGTTGTTGTTACGAAATTTTACTAAGTAAACCTTAAAAGGAACCACATCATGTTAATGCTGCCACTTTTCTTTCACTTTATACAACACAAAGCAACAAAGTTACAGAGAGAGAGAGACAGAGAATGTGTACGAGAGGCCGATATACCTGTCCACAGCCAAGCAAAATATACTAAACACAGGCCAGTATATTAGTCTATAAGTCAGCCAAACATAGTCAACACTGACAACAACAACAACAACAACAACAACAACAACAATACTAATAGAAAATGACAAACAACAAGCCATTTCATATACCAACCAACCAACACATACACACACAGTCCCACACAGCTAGTTTTAACGGTTTAAAGGATCATTATAATTATTCTTGAATGAAAAAATTTTAAGAACACATTTGGCAACACTCAAACGACTGACTCCATGTTGTTGTGTGCCTAAAGAAATTAGAAACAGGTTTTGAATACCCCTTCCTATGGACCATATAAGACCTCGAAATGTACCACAAAAAGTACCAACACTTACGGTTTGGATGCCTTTTCCTACTTAATAAATAACTTAAAGGCTATTGGGATAAAAGTAGGGTTATAAAAGATAAGTACTTCCTAAGGTACCAAAAATAGTACTTTCAAGAGTACAAGTGAGACTTAACATAGTACTTTTAAGAGCTTTTTTATTTACTCGAAAAAGTTTTTAAAAAATCTGGTGTTCTGGCACGAGAGATAACCGTCTTCTAACGAGAGCATCCCCAAGCGGCGGATAGAGGTATTCTTTTAAAAGAGAGAGGTACCTCATAAGGTACCAACATAGTACTTTCTAGAGTTTTTCTTTTTTTAAAGAAGAAATTATGAAAAAATCTGGTATTCTTAATACTCTGGCAGGAGATATAACCGTCTTCTAATGAGAGCGGCCCCAAGTGCCGGATAGAGGTAGTCTTTTAAAAGAGAGAGGTACCTCATAAGGTACCAAACATAGTACTTTCAAGAGTTTTTCTTTTTTTCAAAGTTCTTGAAGTAATTATTGAAAAAAAACTGGTTTTCTTTATAGTCTGGCAAGGGAAACACTTCTTCTAACGAGGCATTCTTTTAAAAGAAAAGTACTTCAGAAGGTACCAAAAAGTGCCCTTTAGTATTTAAGTTTTTGAAGAAATTATTTTAAAATCTGGTGTTCTTGATACTGTGACATAAGATATCCGTTTTTTCACGAGAGCATCCCCAAGTGGAGGATAGAGGCAGAGTTTTAAAAGAGAAATACTTCATATGGTACCAAAAAGTGTACTTTCTTGATCAAGTTCTTGAAGAAATTGTAAAAAATGTGGTATTCTTTATACACTGGCACGAGATACCCGCCTTCTAACGAGTGCATCCACAAGTTCTTGAAGTAATTATTAAAATTACTTCAAGAACTTGTAAAATATGGTATTCATAGGCCTGAATAATGAGATTCCCATCTAAGGTAGCTGATAAAGGAAGGAACTTGAATGACATGGCATGGCATGGCTCACTTTTATCGTAAATGTTTGCTTTTGATGTTAGTACATGCATACATAATTGGTCCTTACAACCCATGTAGTCAAGATTACAACCTAGCTCCTCACACTATTTACAAGTCGTCTTTGAATGGCAAATTTTTTTTTTGCTAAACTTCTTATGGCAATTTTTTATTTACTCCCAGAGTTTTTGTCAGAAATCAGTTGTGGGGAAGTCGCCGAAAGAAATATTGTTTTCTCGTATTTCGTTATGTTCGATCTGGATCTATCTGATCTGGAGTTGGAGCCGCGGCCTCACGTTTTATAAGTCTACACTCTACCTTCTTGATTTCGGGCGTCTTCTTCTCTCGAATTATTTCGACATTTCCTAAGGATCGTACTGTACAATACAAGAAGTTGCACGAAATAAATAGGGGCTATCCCCTAAGTGTTGGTCTTGATCAAAAAATAAAACTGCAATTGGAAGGGCTTAAAGTTTCTTTAAAATCAAAAGCGAATTATCGATACCATGTTGAAGAGCAATTTGCCCTGCTTCAAATGAAAATCAGTGGATAGCGGTCTACTTGAAGTTACTGAAGTTATTCCGGTTTATAAGCTTATAACGACTTCAACATTCTCGAAGTTGACAAGGTCTTCCGTTTTGTTAGTAACTTGTTCTGCATAAGTCACTGTTCTGGTAATAAATAATTTGGTAATCATGGTTCGGAAGAACTTGTACCCTTTAGCCAAGATCACAATCTAGCTTCTCACAGCACCCATATTGGGTTTGTTAAAATGTCAATTCCAAAGTACAGAGTTTTTGTCAAAAGACTGCTAATAGGAGATTACATTTCGTTTTGTTCAAGATGTTTGAGTTGAGGTTAGAAGCACATGATCTCGGGTGATACGCAAACATACTTCCAATGGTGACTACTAAATATGGAGCGTTAAATCCGTATTTTTTCAAAACAATTATGTATGCAAGACCTAATTAGCTGCCGTGTGCTGTAGTATTGTGCTTTAGCTATTCTAACATTCACTTTCAACGTCATTATAATAATCACACAATAATATTCAAACCAACCAGCCAGCCAGCCAGCCAGCCAGCCAGCCAGCCAGAGTAGTCAAGTCAAGCCAAGCCAGTTGGCCAACTTCCTTCCATTACTATTTATTGTTGTTGTTTGTTGTTGTTTATGTAGAGAGAGTACTGTGAGCATAATTGTGTAAATGGGTACGGCATCTACACTGTGTGTGCCCAATGTACATTGGGCAGCAAGCGGGTCTAACTGTCTATTTTGTATAATTGGATACAGCAATAGTAGTGTTAGAGGTGGTAGTAGTAGTAGTGGGTATATGTTATTGTAATGGTAATTCCTTGTTGCTGCTGCTGCTGCTGCTGTTGTTGTTGTTGGTGCTACTGTTGCCCATCATTTACTTGTTAAATAATGCTCAACAAGATGAAATTCTAGATGAACACGATGATGTTTATTTAAGTTGTTGCTCTTGTTGTTGTTCTTGTTGTTGTTGTTGTTGTTGTTGTTGTTTTTGTTGCTCCATTTTTAGCTGTAATTCAAATTTATGTCTTTTGAGGTCTTTTAGCAAAATTTTCCAATGCCATCACTTATTAAAGTTTGTAAATGTATTCTGTTTCTGTTTTGTATTGTATTGTGTACACACAGAGAGAGCGAGGGAGAGCCAGAGAGCGCACACAGACAGGAATGAACGAATGAACATTGTATGCTTGGACAAGCAGGACATTATATTTTGCATTATCCTTTTAGATAATGACGCTTCATCTTATTTACAATTTAATAAGAATTTAATACAATCTAATGCCAAAATATGGATTAAATATAGACAGAGAGACAATGCCAGAGACATTGAGTAAGATAGCTGGAGAGACACTAAATATCTCGTATACCATAGTTAACTGCTACTGCAAGGATAACGAATGCTTAAGGAATTGATTTATTGTGGTCTGTTGGTTTTAATTATGTGCTGCATGAAATGGTACGTGTGGTTAGGCATATGTGGGTTGCCGATAAGATAGGAGAAGTATTTTAGGTTAACGGAAACTCGTTAACTCCTTTTTGCCCGAATTTTTACTTGGTATTGGACGTTATGTCTCTGATAGCCGATTATTATTCTTTTCTTGAAATTTGAAGCCTGCCTAACGATGATATCATGTTGTGTGATAGTCGATATGCTAAGTTTGGGAAACTTTTCATGGCGATTTATATTTCCTCTCAGAGTTTTTGCCAAAAAACTGCTAAGACTAGGTCATTGTAAGATATATTTTGTTTATAATTCGTTTTGTGCGAGAGTCTGAGCTGGGGTTTGAACCGCAATGATGTGGAATTAATGTTAAACGTGTCTCGTTGACAGCACAAATGTTTGCCAGAGATCGGCCACTACGTTGACGTAATGAAATCTTACTCAACTCAGATTATTCCAATTATTTTTTTTGGCCACACAAGTCTGGCACATTAGATGCAATTTTTCAACAGAAACTTCTTCAAAGTTTGTGTGAGTTGTTCTGAGAACTTAGCATTTTTTTTTAAATTTTAGCAATTATAAAGCGTTGTTCTTTTGTAAAACACTACAGCTGCCAAATTTGAAGGAAAAACTTCGGTGCGAGTGAACAAGACTACCAAAGCCTTCTTTACTTGTGTCTTTAATGCGGTGGTTCGAAAAACCACGCTAAGGGGCAATTGCGTCGTGGTCATTTCTTGATACGGTTGTCATGTGAAGATTACAGGTTTTATTGGCATTAATTGCTTCCGCTGCTGAGCCTGTAGACAGACTAGGTTTACCGGTGTAACGTGAGTTTCAATATAGAAAATGCCTCCAAAGGCAACATTACTTGAGAACGGACCTTATATTCCTTTTTTTTGTGTGCTGGCGATGACATTCTGTATATGATACATCAAATCAATAAACAAACAAACAATTTTGTACTGGAAAATGATGATTTGCGTAAAACACTTGTTTTCGTATGTGTACCATATTATACTCAAAAGGGAACGTTCTAAGGCTCTTAATGTAATCAGCAAAATAGTCGTTGCTTAAAATTAATGAAATTATAATGACGGGTTTTCTCTCTCTCTCTCTCTCTCTCTCTCTCTTCTCCTCTTTTTTTTTTTTTTTTTTTTTGTATCTTCAACACCAAGAAGATTCTTAATAAACCCTGTAATTTAAATTTATCATTAACATGCTATCTTACAAATGGCATACGAGAGGGAATTTATAAGGCATTAAAATGTAAAGAGTTTAATTTGAATTTGAAAATCCAAGACGCAAACCATACATTTTAGCAGCGCCACATTTGGCGTTAACAGAACAAAATTTGCACTTAACAAAGCACGGTTAGCTGTTTAACAGTATCCATCTGAAAAAGCTCACTTGTTTAGAAGATAATTTTAGGACGAATACTAGGCCTATGAATACCATATTTTACTCAAAAGGGAACGTTCTAAGGCCTCTTAATGTAATCAGCACAATAGTTCCACATGAAGTGATATGGTATTGGGAAAATTGGCTTTGAATTCAATAAATTTTTTGATTGAAAATTCTCTAGAAGATCAGTGGCCATTTTGAAAGATATTAGAAATAGTACACGATACAGACTATATGTACATGGTAGTCCAGAGTGTCCACTTTCCAACGGTGGTAGTGGGATAGCTGAAATAATTTTGTGAGTCGAGATATTCAATTTTAAAAAAATCGATTTTCGACGCAAATCGTATGAAAATTCTCTAGAAGATCAATGGCCATTTTGGAAGATATAAGAAATAGTACGCCTTACAGACCATATGTACATGGTGGTCTACTGGATTGATTACGTCCTCCATCTCCACCAACCATTCTTTTTATTTCAACATTATTGTTTACAAATAATAATGATCATAATGAGAATTAATCGTCATGTCAATAGCCTGCAATAATTGCAAAGTAGAAGATTAAACCAACTTATTGCCACTGTTAAACAGTTAACAGTGGTCTATTAAGTGCAAATTGTGTTCTGTTAAAAGCAAATTTTGCTCTGTTAACGCCAAATGTGGCGCTGCTAAAATGTATGGATTGCGTCTTGGATTTTCAAATTCGAATTTAACTTCACACACATTAATAAATGGCTAAAATCAGATATTTGAGATACATGGCGAAGAGAAATATCAACAATTATTGGAGGCTTTTATGTTTACTGGCTATTACTATTCAATTCATATGATTACATAAAGGTTGAGTCTATTACCCTCTCTCTGTAGTCTTATTTATCTAATAAAACAAAAGTCCAACACTTATTTCATTTCATTTGTTGTTACAAGTCAATATTCAAACAAATTTACGTTTTAAATTACTGCTGTCCCAGAGAATTTTCCTTTGAACGCATAACTTTTAATTTATGGCCCCATTCTCAGGCCATTAACTTTGTGAATATTAAAGGCTTATAAAAAAAGCAATCAAACAAACAAA
>QOCX01004347.1:0-14961 GCA_005959815.1 Sarcophaga bullata | reverse complement strand
CAACAGCAAAGTATTTGCTCTTAAGGAGACAATAAGAGAAAAGCTGTGAAACATCAAACACGACTTAATGATGCCCTACCTTACAATATAGTTGGGAAATATTTTATCTAAGGCATCTGAGGGATGCTAGATTTGATTTCAAATTATCTGCTACTCATTAAGGTAGCCTTGTTAATGACAACCAATTAGCAACTACTATCGAGCCAGGACTCTGCTGCGCTTAGTTATGTTTCTTTCTTGTAAAGCTTGTTTAAAATGTGCAACGAGTGTAAATACTTCAGCACTTGTCCAACACCAAGCAAAAGAAAGGAACGCAAAAAAAAAAAACAAGAAAAAGAACCCAAAACTCTTGAGTGTTTTAAATGAGAAATTGTGCGGTAAGTCCTGTGTCCTTTTAAACAAAAGAAAGTGTAACAGCAGATGTAACAACAACAACAGCAGGCAGTAGAATATAAACCAAATGAAGTAAGTGTGGCAAAGACATTTTCACTACAAGAGTCACTATTTAAAGACCCAAAGGAAAATTCATGAGAATATTATGGAAAGAATTTAAGAGCATGTAGTATGTGCCATCAGCTATTTCCAATCTGGCAATGCTTATTTCATTCTATTCTGTCACATAATACAGTGAAATTATATCCACTGAACGTGCATAATGAATCGATTTACGCTTAAGTAACGTTGTTATTTATTGGAAATTTATTTCCAAAACAAAGAAAATCCATCGGAAATTGCACGAAAATCTCTTACGAAAATTGGTCTTAGAGAAGGATCAACTGTGCCCGGTATACGCAAGTTTATTGCTAAAGTTCGTAAAACTGTTTCCATTGCTGACACGCCAAGACGTGAGCGCATGCTCGTACACTACGTACACTCGAAAATATCGGAGCTGTGGTTGGGAGGGTGCTTGAGAGAATCCACCAACATCAGCTCGTCTTTGTTCTCAAGAATTGAACATTTCAAGCACCAGTTTACGTCGAAATTTAGGAAAAGATCTCAGTGTGACGCCTTACGGAGTTCAATTTGTTGAAGCCGTAGTAGAAACCGCATGACCATTATCTTCATTTTCGCTTCACTAGATGGGCCAACGTGAAACTACACGATGATGACGATTTTGCCCAAAAAAATCATCTTTTCGAATGAAGCTCATTTTCATCTTGTTGGATACGTTAGCAAGCAAAATTGCTATATTTGGGCTCAGAAGACCCCTTCATGTGGTCTTACATAAGGAAATGCATCCATTACGAGTAGCTGTTTGGTGCAGCTTGTCAAGCAAGAGGCACCTTGGCCCATATTTCTTTGAAAACCAGGACGACTTAAACATTACGGTCAATGGAGACACCTATCGCACCATGATAACTAATTTTTTTCTGTATCCGCCCTTAATGGTATTGGTGTGAACGATGTTTAGCTTCAACAGGAAACTGCAATTTGCCACACAACTCATGCCACAATCGATTTATTAAATCAAACCTTGGATGGCCGTTTAATAACCCAAACTGGAGATGTCAATTGGCCGCCAAGAAACTGCGATTTGACACTGTCGACTAACGACGACCCGTTAAAGAAAAGTGTTATGCCGACAAATCGGAGATAATTCAGCATTTGAAGGCCAATATTTGTGATGCCATTGCCAAGATACGATTCTATGCACTTGAAAATGTGCATGAGAATTGCTGCGACCGAATGAGGTACTATAGAGGTTAGCTGCGTCCGGTATATGAATAAAATAATCTTCCATTTCTAATTGGAACAATTGTACTCCACAACAGAAGAATAAATTTTGCAAAAGTTTCAAACCGTTTTTGCTTGATTACCGTTTTTAAATAAAAACTTTTAAATGGCCCACCCTTTAGAAATCAAATTTGTTTAGTTGAGGTTGAAAGAGTATTTGAACATGACTCTGTTGAGCATACCACTTTCAGTAACTATTTGGTCCACAGAGTTTTCGAAAAACTAAATCTGATGACGCCTACGACTTAGTGGAAAAGGAACACAGCGCACTTGTAACCAGGGCAGCTGACAGTCTGCACACACTGTCTATTAGTCTGCACGCAGTCAACCAACCGGAGGTACCATAACCGATATAAGCCCTCAAATCTTGCCAAATGGTTAGTTCTCCTGCTTAATAGGCCCTTTCTTTCCCATTGGGTTTCTTCATACTAAAGCAATAACCATTCCAGCATCATTCCCCAACATTTAGTGACTGAACTCAAGAGTTTCTTGGCACTTCAAACAATTTTTTTCTTTTTTAATAGTTTTCCGCACTTTTACTTCTGTTACTACTTGCTGGTGTGCAATTTCTTTGTTTTCCCTTTCTTTATTTTTTCCCTTTCTTTTTGTCTGCATTGTTGGCAATCAATAGTTGCAGCAACTTGCCACTATTTGTATGGGCAAGTGCCCGAAAGCAAACGTTCTTAACATTCATTGTAAATAAGTTTTACGGTACTTTCTCTTGTAGTTGTTGTTGTTGTTTTAAGTGTTTATTTAAACAGAGTGTTGCCAAACAAAAAGGCTTAAGCAACACAGCACAAAATGGTTTTCTGAGCGCAAAATAAACAAACAAACAAACCTTAAAGGAGAGCCAAACCTTAAAAGCAGGAAATTAAGAATTCAATTAAAAAATCAGAAAAAAAAGAAAGAAAAGATTTTTATGTATCACCCTATTGCAACATTTTGTTCGTTCGTTTGTTTGTTTTTATTTGTTTACAATTTATGCTTAAAGTATGGCTATTTGATGTCTTTCTTTACTATTTTCGATTACAACACAATACTTTGTACTTTTCTTTATTAATTCCTTCAAGGTTTTTTAAGCGTTGTATGGAAATATTGTTGCAAACGTCTGTGCTTAGCTGGTTGGCTGTCCTTGTTAGCTCTCAGTATATGATGTTTTAATGATAGTGTTGACTGACACCTTTGTGTCAATAACAACAGACTCCCTATAAAAAATTAATAAAAAAAACGAAGAAATTGTTATGGCAACGCCGGCTTAGTTTGATGCCATGACATGCCATGTCAAAGCCGTTAATGGCAAACTAAGAAAGCCGCATAGCAGAGATATTTTGCAAAGACATCCGACCATGTTTATGAAGTAATGAAATTGAGTAAATCAAGGCAATGATTTACTAACGAATAGAACGAAATATTGCAGGCGTTTAGTGGGAGAGAATTACGAAAAAAAATATTTCTTAGGCGACTTCCTCTCAGAGTTTTTGTCAGAGAAAAAAAAAAACTCTCATCGTTCGAAGACGACGTTTAACTGAAGTTTCCACCACTCATGTATAAAATTAACACATACAACATGAGTGGTGTGAATGCAAAGTGCAGACTACTATTACCCTGGTACTGCCTACCGTCCTTTCCGCATGTTGTAGGCAAGTAGACTGAGGTGGAACATTTTCTCTCTCTTTTCTCCACAGTTTCGAAGAAATGTTAAGTCTATCGGGCACGTCTTTCAGAAGCCCAACAAGCTGGAAGAACTTTAATAGTCTAATGTATGGCCATGCCATTTAATAGAAGCATACTGTGAGCATCCTCATCCAGCAAAGGAAGTTGAGACTCTCTGTAAAACGACCGCAAATGTTCAACACTTATGCCCTATAACATGCGTACATGCATAGATAATTGGCTATTACAATGCTTCAAGCAAGATTACAACCTAGCTTCTCACACCACTTTTGTTGTGTGTCTTAATTTTACATGTTTAAAGTCAACTCCAAATGACAAAAGTTTTTTGACAAACTTTTCATTGCAATTTTATTTACACCCGAGGAGAGTTTTTACCAGAAGTCTGCTGAGAGGAAGTCGCCTTAAAAATATATTTTTCCAGATTTCGTTTTGTTAGAGATGTGTGACCTGGGGTTTGAACCCTGGCCTCACGTCTACCTACTAGACTACGCCAACTTCCCTTTACATGTACACGTTATGGACTTTTAATCCGGCTAACGGCCTGTCTTGTCAGTTGATTTCCCTTTAAATAATATTGTAAGACTGTTTTAAGTTATTTTTTGTTTTTGTTTTCATATTCAAAATAAAACACTCGAGGCCATACATTACACGTATGCATGATACTTTATTTTTTTACAAAGAAGCGTTCATATTTAAGCACTTTATTTCACTTAAATTCCCTCCTTCTCTTCCATCATATCGTTTAAAATCTCTTTCCCGATTATCATTAACAAATAAATATTTTATCACTCATTTAACGCATACAAAGAGAGAGAGAGAGAGAGAGGCATTAATAACTGCCATTAAATCTTCGCCTTTATGTGTCATAATGACGGACGTACTGTTGATAAATTAATTACTCCCAGTATCCCTGGCCACAGTTGGTCCACCATAAAAAAGAAGAAGCAGAAGCAAGCAGGCAAACTGCATACCGGAATGAAATATAATTTTGTGAAATGGAAATTCCGTTTGTTCGTTACTGCGTTACTCGCAAAGTTTCATATCTTTTTGCACAAAAAAAAAAGGAGAGAAAAATTCAATAACAATTCATACGTTAAATTTGTATTATCTGGCTGTGCCATCCCCCATCATCAACATGGGCTCATTATACGTTCTGTTGTCCTTCCTCCATCGGTAGATCATCATCATCATAATTACAATCCGACATATCCTCATCATCTGCATCATTACCGGGAAATTGGCATTTAATGAGAATCAAATGCTGAAAAGCAGCTTCGTTTTTTCTTGCTGCTCCTGCTCCTCTCTCCTCTCCCTCTCTCCTCGTATAACGGCACTTATAAATAACGGGTGATTTTTTCTTTGCTGTTCGGTTTTATGGTTTGCAATTTTTGCAGTATAAAAAATATTCATCGACATGTGCAATGCCTCAAAATGTCCATCCTTGCTTTCTTGTCCGCTGAACTTGCAAGTTCTCAGTGGGTTTTGCGGATACGAAAAGTTCTTTGGTGGTTCATAAATCAGGAAATGATTCATCCGCTGCCATGTTTTTCCAATGCAATTATGCCTGCAGCACCTAATGTTTTGTGAACATTTTTCTGCTGTGCCATGTCACTGAACACACGCTCCCCAGTGGTCGGTAGTGTCAGAGATGTTTGTAAATCTTAATAATTTCATAGAAGTACTGCATGGTGAGCAATTGATTCGGCATCGTATACAAGTATCAACTACGAAAAGACCCCTTCACTCGGTATCTTGTTAAGTGAAAATTTTTCTGTTCTACTCTTGCGAACGTGCGAGGGGTAATAATTTCCATGCATAGGTCTGTATGGCCGACTATTGCGCCTGAAACATGTTGCATTCGTTCCATACAGTTGCGAAGCGCATACCGTAGTTGTTTATGAAGCGGTTAGATGCATCACCATCATTTTCCCATGCCATTCTATCTGGCATAGACTTTCTGAAGTCCTCCGGCAAGAAGTCATTGTGTGTTCCGATTCTCGTCTCCGAGTCAAAACCAAAGATTCGGCTGCCCGTGCCATTATATAAGCCGCCCCTAGAAAGTTGCTGCGCTCCCATTCATTAGGGTTCAGTAGGTAAGGTATTACTGAAGCATCTGCATCTGTATCTGCCTTATAAAGCTGACGTTAGTCATCTTGCCGAAGCCAATTTTCAGTGAGCAATGTGGATCCAATAAGTCATCCTAGGTCCGACACTACAGTTTCCCCCCGAAGCTGTTAAAAACATTTGGCAACCTGGATACTTTCCTATTCAAAATAAACGGAATGTACTCACCAATGAGTTGTAGTTGTCGTAGTCTAGTAAGTACTGTGTTGGCTTATCAGACGTGAGCCCACGGTTCAAACCTCGGGTCAGATATCTCGAACTGAATGCAGACTTCTGAAAAAAACTCTGAGCATGAATAAAATTATCATGAAAGGTTTCTCAAAAATCTGTCTTTCGGAGTTGACTTTAAACTGTGGGTCCCGCCAGTCATGTATAAAATTAACACACAAAACATAAGAGGCGTGGAAAGCTAACTCGTAATCCTGACTGAAGGGTTGTAATAACCAAATTATGTAAATGTATGTAATGGGCCTCATTTCTGAGTGCAATGTCCGCCTCCAAATAGTCTCCATGGTTGTAAAAGTAACGGGCTCTCGAACCTTCTGGTAAAAAAGTACCCAAAACCTCTTAAAAAAATCACCCGTTTCGTATATACGCATACAGATTTTCGGAATCAAATTGTCATGTGTTCTTTTTTGCTCTCCCTCTCTTGAATTTCTCATTGGCATGTCATTGTTATTGATGGTTAGAGTTAGAGTGGGTGAAATAACGGCAATACGAGAGTGAGAGAGACAGCAATTCATAGTGAAATGGTGAAAATTGTTTGAAAAATATTTTCCTCGACGGCAAATATTTTTATTTTTTAATTTTGATAAGAATACTTGAAGTTTTTCTTCACGGTTTTCCATTGGCAAATATTTGTCTGTCAAATATTTTTGAAATATTAAATTGTCTAATTGCATGCGAGAGAGACAGAGAGAGAGAGAAGAGTGAATGCAGTGCGATTAAAGCTTAAGCGCAGTGTAAAGTGAATGACAGACCAAAGTGTTTGTTTTGATATATAGGAAATGTTTTTAAATGCAAAAATTCAAATCTAAATCCATCGGGATAACTGTTTTGGGAATCTTTTTTTTTTTTTATGTGTAGTGTAGTGACTGGTTGTTGTCTGCCTTTAGATTAATAATAGCGTATAACGATTAGGGTGGTATTTATGAGAGGAAATATTTAAGCGGGTTCAGGAAAACAGGAAACGAATACTTGCCGTTCCGCCAAGTTGAGTCAGCACCAAATCCCGACCTGAACAGGGACTTCACCTCGATTTGGTTCTTCCAACGCAAACAAGGTCGTCCTCTTCAGCCCGTCTCCGGCCAAAATTTCCGCAATCAATACCTGTCTCGCGTGGAGCTTCTACCCTCCCATTTCTGAACCGACATCTCGAATTAGCGCAGCCGCTGGATGTTTATCACCCGCCTGCGCTACAAAGTCCCAATTGTAAGTGAAGCTCAATACAGCTCACTGCGTGATGATTGTGGAAAGTTATCGTCAACCCCCGGCCACGTCGCATTGGACCGGAATATATTACGTAGGACTTTTCCCCTCGATACTCTCGAGTCCTTGCATCTGCTTCCGTAAAGAAGAACGGTGCGGATTGAGGCGTATTGGGGCAGAGTATAGTTTTGTCGTACGAAGATAGCTCTCCTGCTACTCAATTGCCTGGTGTGAGACTATAGCAGGGCACCTGTTGGCGAAAATGAACGCCTGCAACTCGTTCGGAGCCAAGATAAACAAATTCCTTGACTATATTTCAAGTAAAAGTTATCGGACCGTAATCTGTAGTTATACAGAGGACATATAAATATTATATTTAGCATATATATATAATATTTCCAGACCCATTTTGAATAGACTCCCGTTCCAATAACACTAAAAGAGACAGTAACATAGAGAGCTTAATAGGAGACATGGGGTTGCACCATCTTTAAAGCATAGCCTTAATAAAGCTTAAAGGCAGGTATTGCGAGCTTCAGAGATTGGTGGCATAAACCCAGGCCAAACACGATTCTTATGTGGCTATGCGAAGGCTGCTATAGATCGACAGAAAGATGGTGTGGTGTTAATTCTATTTTTCATAGGTCTTCTTTAGAATTTGACGTGGACTCGCCAGGCTCTGAAAGGTCGGCAATTAGCTGTTCCTGAAAAGTGGGCCAAATTTAGTCGCCCAGCAAGAATCTTGTATGCGATAGGGGCCGAAGGCACTTCTTACCCCGTAGTTGACGCACAATCGTAGGTCTCCCCTTTTGCAGCGAACACGCACAGAGCACTGAAAGTTTCTCAATGTCTGGCCATCAGTGGCCTACCGAATTATTACTTTCAGCTTCCGGTCTAAAACAATTCAGCGAGGAGCGCCATCAGAAGCGGCAGCTTTACTGTTCTTAAGACGGCATAGTCCTCGATTTGAAATCTTAATGGCTGAGGCCCGGCGGAATCCCCACGCACCCCGTCTTAGTTCGTAGCAGATTAGAATTTTATTTTTAAGCCTCTCCAGAGTTTTTGTTGAAGAGTGCTGGAGCAGGAAACCTCCCTGAGAGAAATCTTTTTTTATCATGACTTCGTGTTATTCGAGATGTCTGAAGCCTGGAGGTACATGAAATATCTACTAAACCGTTGAAGGCACGATAACGTGAGTGCAACACCTAAATGGTATGTTATTGAACTATCAATATCCGCAGAAGTATGGTTACCGATACTATCCGCTCCAAATACAATGATGCACCTAACAACAGCACTTATCAACACACTGGCCTACCCCTAAACCCGGTTCCTCCTCACATTAATACCCAAAAACAGACTCTCGATACACACACACATTAAGTAAAGATATCGCGCCTCGATTTTATTGTAAATTCATCCGGTGCCAACAAGTAGGTACTTTTACGTATCAGTCGATAAGAAGTCCCCCTAAAATGTTTTAAACAATAATGGAAAAATTTTTTTCCTCTTTCGTCTTTTTTATTGATAAAAGAGAAGAGAGGAGAGAAGAGAGAGAGGGAGAGAGACAAATGGGGGAAAGAAAAAATATTTAAATCCATAATTCATACTTCCGAATCCATGAAACGCGATAACGTGGCTTCTCCTATGCCTTTATCAATCCTTCTTTATGCATGTAAAGGAACGGGAGAAGGCGATGATAATGCTGTTGTTGCTTCTTTTAGTTTCTTTTGAAACGATTGCCTTGAAGTGCTACAAGATCAGTCTATGAAATGGCGATTTAAAGGATTTAAAGGAATTCAAAGGAATTTTCTTTTTGAAATTATTAATGATAGGCAAGCCAGATTATGCAAGAGTAGTCCGAATAAAATTGCAATATTTTTGCAATATTAAGAGGAAAAGATAATGCAGTTCTTGAAGGGATTGCAATTGTAAGAATTGCAAGGAAGTAAAATGCTGCTTTCATGCCATGATACTCCATGTCATGCATAGTTGTGCCGTCCTCTTTTGCAAAAATCCCGTTAAAATTTATGCTTGTGTCTCCTTTCGGCCAAAATAATTTCGCTGGCTTTACTTTATTGGTTAAAAAACAATTTCCTTTAACAGCTTTACCAGTTTTACCAGCTTTAACAGTCAGCAAGCAATAATGCAAACATAACCTCACATATTCACATAACCTCACTTTCAGTGTGTATTTAAAACTTTATTTAATCGTCATAACGAATACAACAAATTCATATTTATATTGTATTTGTTGTATTGAGTAGATAAATTGTTTGTAGTTGTTGTTGTTTTTGGTTTTATTTTTACAATATTTTCATTGGTTTATGGTAATGAAAAGACCACAGAACAGACACTCCAGTGACAGGATAAGAGCCACAAAATTGTGCACAATGCCACACAATATCATGCGATACGATACGATTCAACACGAACACAGTAAGACAGATAGACACACTGGCTGACAAACACATTGTTAGTGTAACATAATGCAGTGCAACATAGCCTGTGTATCAGCGGCTCAATAACGGACAAAGGAGTTGACAACAAAATCAATATCGTTGTAGTCACATAGTCATCCGCTGTTGTTGTTGTTCAGTGATTTTAAACTGTACATTTATTGACAAAGTTTATAGGTAATGCGAGGGTAGGCTGGGTAAACATTAATCAGAAAAATCTGTGCTGCAATCCTGTATTAAAAACTCGTTTCAATACAGGCTTTAACGCATCTTGAAGACATTTTTTTCAACTGCCAGGGGGTGTTAAAGATCCTGAAGTTGTAGTCTTGCTGTTTCTCAAGTATGGCAACATTGTATGGCGTGAGGTTTTGAAGATATGCAGTCGGAGTAAGATGTTGGATCAAGTACAACAATGTGCATATTAAATGCATTAGGCAGACTCCTTTGTTTTCGTTTGGAACTATTACAGAGAGGGTTAGGGGCGAAGGTGAAGGTATTAGTTCTTCACTTGCTTCATTAGCATTATAACCCTTTAGTCAGGATTACCATCTACCATCTCACACCACTTATATTGTGTGCGTTAATTTTTTAAACATGTATGGCGCGACCTAGAGTTGTAAAGTCGACTTCGAACGGCAAATTTTTCAGAAACTTATTCAGAGTTCTTGCCAGAAATCTGTTAAGAGGAAGTCGCCTACGTGGATAATAATCTTGTAGCAATGTGGAGGCTTAAGTATACTTCGATTCCCTCTGTGAAGTTGGGGTGCATGTTTAAAGGTTACCCTAATGTCGTGAGAACACCCTGCTTCAGATCGATGTCATGCTTAATATTTTCGAACCGTCGGATCACTTATATTAGGCTTTCATCCCCATGGCACGAACCAACTTTTTCTCTACGGACCATTCTATCCTCACGTTTCGGAATTTATTAGCCCGAGCTGATGGCTGTAGCTTTCTGGATCCAGTTGCGTATGCACGGTAGCCCCCGGGGGGAAACCCTCAGTGTGAACGGCTCCAGGTTAGGGCTACAACCGCCTCCGTTCCGTTAAATCCCTGGCAGGCCTTAAAGTACTTTCCTTGTCTATCGCCGTTAGTTGGTAGTGTAAGTTCAGTTGAGCAGACTCCCGATTAGTAACCAGTCTGGCTCTAAGCACTTGGGTACACCATAAGGACTGGTGCCATAAGGACTGTGGCCTCCCTGTTTGCATAGATAACCAAGGTACTGCTTATGGGTAACTACACAGCGCGGGCAAGGATAGCGGTTTTGTGTGGAGACCCTTTTAGTCATGAACCAGAACAACAAACAAAAACCCAAGGCATCCACTCTGATATGATTGTCTCATGGTTGTCAGTGAGACATTCTAGAAATTAGAGATTTCTGACTGAAGATCAGTGCAGCAATGCGATTTATGGCCACTAGTCATAAAGCGGAAAAAAGGCTACCATGGGGAGGCAGTTACTAGCTTTTGTTTCTAAAAGCTTTAGCCTAACCCTCGTAGCTAACAGTGTGATCCAGCTACTTAATGGCATCTACACAAATTGTTTTTGTTGTTATTGTTCTTATGGGTTTTCTCTTTTCTTCGTGTTTTTTTCTCATTCCTTTTCACTTGGCAATATCTCTTGCATTAAAACCAGACTATTTTAGCTGTTCTTGTTGTTGTTGTTATTGTTGTATGTATGAGTATAGGTTTCACAGACACTATCGCTATTCCTGTTTTCTATTTTTTTTCGTTTTGTTTTGTTTGTTGGCTGTTGCAACATGTTGCGGTTGCAATTGACCTTAAAAATTGTCTTCGTTTGGTCAGTCATATTATGAATGAACATCATCGACATGGCATTGAAGAAGATCCAAGTGTTTGTTTAAGTCCTTGCTTGGTCTTGCTTGCTTGGTTGTTGTTGTTGTTGTTGTTATTGTTATTTTGTTGTATTAGCATGGCTTGTTTGGCTTTTGTGTTGTGTTTTTTGTGTTGTTGTTTTCTTTTGTTAATGGATTTTTGGTTTGGCTCGATTTGGTTTGGTTGCATTTGGTCTGGTGTGTGTGTCTGACTGTCTGTCTGTATGTCTGTCTGTCTCTGTTAGTTGGTTGCATTTAAATTATTTCTGGTAAGTATTCAAAGGACATTGTTTGTTCAAGAGTAAGTACGTATGTGTTGGCTTGTGTAGGCCCAAAAGTGTGCATTTCTCGTGCCACAACATATGCTGCCTGTGCATTATCCTTTTTTCCCACTGGTTTTTTGTTTCGTTCTTTTTTCTTTTTCTCTTTCAATACTTGCATTGGGCTCTTGTCCTTTTTTCTTCTTCTTTCATTTCTTTTGCAGACTGTAACATATGGTGGGTTTTGTTTTGAGCATTTTTTGTTTGAAAATTTTGGTTTAAAAGCGTTACAGACCACAGAGAAAATACAGAAATTTTTTGTAGTTTTTAAAAAGGGGACTTTATTTTACTATTTTTTATTGTTGTTAGTGTTGTTAGTGTTGTTGTTATTATTATAAGTATCATCTCCATTCTGTTAACGTAAGTAGTCATTTCAAATTGGTTTATTTATTAGACAGTCTTAGTTGTTGCTGTTGTTGCTGTTGTCGTGTGTTCTTTTAACCGTGAAAGTCACAAATTATATGTCCTTGCATGACATTGATGTTCCCATTGAGTAGTTGTTGTTGTTGCTGCTGTTGTTTTTGTTTAATAATATTGTTTGCCTATGGATATGATGATCTTTCTAACTGATAGCGGCAATTTGGCAACGAGTCCTTAAACAAAATGTTTCTAAAAAAAACTGAGGAAAAAAAGGAGCGAGAAAAAAAAAATAATTTAAGCCTCGTAATGATATTGAATTGAAGGACTGAATGACTGAATGAATGAAAATGAAAATGAATAATTGTTTTTGTGTGAAAAATTCAAAAAGAAAACACTGAGAGAAATACAATCATGATGCAAACCATTAAAGGATGTATCAAGAATTTAAATTATGAAGCAGGGTGCCGAATTGTATACAACTATTCCAGTCAAGTACGGTATTCTTAATTAGAAAAATTCACAACCTAACTAAGTTCCTTATAAAGCTCTTGACAATTCGAAATAAAAAAAAAAAAAACAACAAAGAAATGAATGGAAGAGTCTACAGTTCGTAATGATGGCTGTGCAGTGTGCTGGTCGCCGTAGTTTAGTAGGTAGTGTGTTGGCTTGTTAGTTACAACGCCACGGTTCAAACCCCAGATCAGATATCAAAACGAAAATCTGAAAATATTTCTTCGGCCACTACCTCTCAGCAGATTTCTGGCAAAACTCTCTGAGTGTAAAATAAAATTGCCATGAAAAGTTTCTCAAAAATCTAGCATTCGGAGTCGATTTTAAAACTGTAGGTATCGCCACTCATGTATAAAATTAACACACACAACATAAGTGGCGTGAAAAGCTAGGTCACAATCCTCACTGAAGGGTTGTTGTAGTGACAAATTATGTTGTATGTATGTATGTATGTAGTATGCTAGTAATGTATATGAAATTTATCAGTTTAAATTTGAACCATCGATTCTTACGAATCTGGCAATACTGTCATAAAATTCAGTAAAATTATCTCCACTGAACGTAATGAATCGATTTATGGTTGAGCAACGTTGGCATTTATTGGAAATTTATTTCCAAAACAAAGAAAATCGATCGGAAATTGGACGAAAATGTCGTACAAAATTTGGTTGCAGAGAAGGATTAACAGTACACCCGAAAACTGTCATCGTTCTCAAGTAGTGAGCATTTCACGCACCAGTTTAATTCGAATTTTGCAAAAAGATCTTTCTGTGATGCCGTACAAACTTCAAGAATTAAGAGTGCAAAAGTTGAAGTCGCATGACCACCCGCTTCGTTTTCGCTTCGCTAGATGGCCCAACGAGAAACTGCACTATTATGACGATTTTGCCAATAAAAAAGTAATCTTTTCGAATGAAGCTGATTTTCATCTTGGTGGATACGTTAAACAAGCAAAAATTGCTGTGTTTAAGGCTCAAAAATCCACACGTGGTCTTGCAGAAGCCAATGCACACGTCACGTGTGACTGCTTGCGGAGTGGAGGCATCATTGGCCAATATTTCTTTGAAAATAAGAACGGCATAACCACTACGGTCAATATAGACACCTATTGCACCATGATAACCAATTTTTTTTGTACCCGTTCTTCATGGTATTGATGTGAACGATGTTTGGCTTCAACAGGATACTGCAACTTGCCACACAACTCATGCCACAATTGATTTATTAAGTCAAACCTCTGATGGCCGTTTAATTACCCAAACTGGTGATTTCATTTGGCCGCCAAGAAGCTGCGATTTGACACTGTTCGACTATTTTCTTTGGGCCGTCGTTAAAGAAAAGTGTTATGCCGACAAATCGGAGACAATTCAGCATTGGAAGGCCAATATTTGTGATGCCATTGCCGAGATACGACTCTATGCATTTGAAAATGTGTCTGAGAATTGCTGTGAATGAATGAGGTAGTGTGAGGCCAGTTGCGTCCGGCATATGAATGAAATAATCTTCCATTTATAACCGGAACAATTGTACTAGGCTTCTATGCTATGCACGTATCTCTAGCTAGCACGTATCTCCCAGAAAGCTTTATTTTCTTCAGTGTTTGTTTTTGACACGTTCTTATCGTGCATTGACATTCGTAAGAACATTTTTTACGAAAACGATCTACACCGCTACACTCGAACCTAGCAATAACTTTTTCACTGTGTATTAGCTTTTTTGTCATGAAGCAAAGAGCCTATCAACATTGTGTAGCAGTTATCGGTAGCCAAGAGGGAAACAAAACAACCCTCCTGTACTACACTGAGATACACTTCATGTCACAACACCCTCGCCAAAAAACAAGGACTTTTTGTTCTTTATAGTGTTGTTGTTGTTGTTGTTGTTATAAATTAAAGTCTTGAATGTTAATGATGAGACGAATACAATGATGACGATGCCCTGTTTATTTATGCACTGAGAGAGAGAGAAAAACAAAAGAAAAAAAATAACACAAAGAAGGACGATTTGCAACAGACGGCAAATCTATACACAATGGGAACTACTAGGCCCAAACCAAATAGTTAATGGTGTGGCATAAATATTTGCTCTTCTGGCAACTTAAGGGGACAATGACCACGAGTCACAGTATAACAGAGAGAGAGTGAGAAACCCAGATATGAAGGGAGACAGATAATAACGATAGATTAGAGCATTTTAATGAGAGAAGAAGAAGAAGAAGAATACTCCTTTTTAAAACTGCACTGCAATAAAACTCGTGCCATGCACGAGCCTAAATTTAAAAGGCAACACATGGTCTTTAGCAGAACAGTTGGTCTAATTGTGGACAAAAAAAAAACGAATTTTTTCTTTGAACAACTGACGCTTTTTAAATGAAATTCTTTACCAATCGCACACACACACACACACACGATAAATGAACATGAAATGAGTGCAAGATAGTGAAGAAATTTTTAATGAAAATGATTAGTTTCTCTAAAACCTTTGAATTGTTAAGATCGCTTACAACAAAACAAACAAA
>QOCX01004346.1:519-14963 GCA_005959815.1 Sarcophaga bullata | reverse complement strand
TGATGAGCTGACTAAACCCAATACAGAGCTAGCAATCTCTGACAAGTTACAGGGCATAGATATTTCGATTGCTTCGGTTATTATGGACATTCTGCGCGTGTTTTACGAGTAAGCTGAATTTCATTGGCGACAGGAGGCTACGTGATATATTGCTTGTGCCTGCTGGACATATATGGACAAGAAGAGAAGCGGTTTATTTCTGTTCTGTTCTTAAGTCGCATTGCCATCCATCGCACAATGGCGATTTTTAGTAGCCACTTTACTTTCGGTAAGCATGTCGAAGGACTTGGCATTCTGACAAATGACTTTTGCAGGCGCTGTGTGCTGAAGGAGGAGCAAGTGCACTACTCTTGTCAATAACGGACAAAGGCTTTTGGGCTCTCATTTTCAAACATCTTTGGCCGAGCTCTCTAACATTGCTCCAATAGTAAGAATTATTTTTAAATCGGGATAGTCTCCTATAGAGAATGTTTGATCCTAGGTTAGAATTGATTGTCGTATCACAATGAGCTTAAATACTGTCGTAAAGGGGAGATCTTCCTAAGATATTTAACCGCTACAGTTTTTAAATGCAAATTATTTTCTTTATTTTTTTGTTTGGCTGTAACTGTTCTGTCTTCATTACTTATTTTAAAAAATTTCTATCTTGAAGTCTCTTTAAAACTGTGGAATCCTTAATTATACTTGAGTAGTTTAATTAACATAATAGTTTACGGGAATATATGTATGTATATATGTATTGTTTACAGTTCATTGAATTTAGCACTTGTCGCACGCTAAATTGTTTTCAATCAGTTAGTGTTACTGTTTGCTCATCATACGGTTACCATTTGTGCCTGTTTTTCTCACTGGCTTTGCATTGAACCATCAATCACGTATTTTGGAGTGCCAGTTACTGTTTTAGCAGAGTAAAATCGAAGATTTATTACGTGATTGTTGATAGTTATGATAGATTTGTAAACGAACCGTAGCGATACATATATGAAAAAGAACCAAAAGAATGAACAAGCGAAACGTATTGAAAGAAAAAAAAGTTTTGAACAAATCGTTTAAAGTACTTAAAATGATTGTCATAAAATTATAAAGAGGGAATATCATATTCAGAATAAATTTAAAGAGTTTTATAAGTTTAGAATAGGTAGAGGCGATTGAAACCTCCAGGTAATCTATCTCATACGACACCCACATCACATATATTATTGAAATCCTTTGTGATGGCCAGTTTGGTCAACGATTTTATCGATTTATCTCTAATATTATCGATGTTTGAATATTCAAAAGAAAATGGAGCAAAAAATCAAAATATAATAGAATTGATGCGTAGAAATAGTGGGTACAGCAGTCAGACTAGTTTATTGTATTGCCTTCAACCTTTGTAGATTGTCCTGCCAATTGTGGTCGTTGTTCTAGCAAGTATGCCCACCCAACTACTCAAGAGTCATTGCATTACGGGAGACACGCAGAAAGACTGTAGTTTCCATCAAACCTTTTGCCGAGGTTGTGGGCTACTGAAAAAGAAGAAACTGTTGTTCACTTTTCTTTGTCAAGGCACATCTCTTGTGAAGATCAGATTTATGTTATTTAGGCTTTGCCATCAAGGGCATAATTCGTTTTATGAATTTTCAGGCTCGTTTCTAGCATACATGTGGTTGTGCTTTAATGTGCGTCCCTACTCTGAACAATTTTTTCGATTACTTTATTGGGATTCGCTTAGTACTGGGACTGCGTTTGCTTGCGGCGTCACAACAGGCCGCTATGTTGTACTCAAGTGAGCTTTGGTAATCAAAGCTACCATTCCAACCTACCTACCTACCTATAGCATAACATCAGGATGCTATTTGAATACATGGGTGTTTAGTTCTGAGATGTATTAATCCCATCGATATTGCAAGTACAGTGAGCGTCAAAAAATTTGCACATTAAAAAAATTACATTAACAAATTGCCGTTATTTTTATTTTAAAATTATTTTCATTGTCAGTGTCTAAAATTTAAACCAAAAAAAAAAAAAAAAAAAAAAATCGGGCGCTTTTCTTAAGTGATACAGGTTGAGTTTGAGGATTGTGAGAATTTTATCCACAGTGTACAATTTCTTTTTATGCTCACTGTATATGTATAAGTGACTCACTCTCCTCATTGTGGAGTCAACATGTTGCACTTCAATCGATTGTTATTTGAGTCTACGATGTCCATTAAAATGCCAAGTGCTCAATAGTCTGCTTAATAAGGTCCATGCCTCTGCGCCATAAAGAAGCACGGGTAGGATGAGGCGTCTTGTAGAGTATTAGTTTCGTCGCACGAGAGAGGTCTCTGTTATCAATTGCCTATTGAGACCATAGTAGCACCTGTTGGCACAGATGCAGCGGCCTTGGGAGTGTTCGAGAGAAAAGTCCTGCGTAAGATCTTCGTCCAGTGCGAGTTGGCGAAGATTTCCGCATCCGATACAACAGTGAGCTGTATGAGCTCCTCAACGACGTGAACGTTGTGCAGCGTATTAATATCCAGCAGCTGCGCTGGCTCGCGCCATGTCGTTCGAATGGAGGAGGATGCTCCGGCGAGACGGGTATTTGATGCGGAGATCTGCGGAGGTCGACGAAGAGGACGACCTTGTATCCGTTGGAAGGACCAAATCGAGGAAGCCCTGTCATGGATTGGTGTGACCAACTGGGTAGGGGCGCAAGAAGCAGTGGCGCCTGGAAGGATGTGTTGCGGCAGGCCGAAATCCGTTAATCGGGTTGTTATGGCAATTAAGTAAGTAAGTAAGTAATAGTCTTCTGATTAACTCAAGTCTCTTCTCATTGTAATACCATCAAGTTTAATGGACTTAAGTGGAGTGTCCACCTCCATTCATATTTTTTTCGCGGGGTATATGCTTCCAAATCCTACAAAAAGATTCTGTTTTCATTGGCCCATGGAAGCTACACCTTCCTTGCAAGCTAATATGCCTGCTCATTATCGCTACTTTTATTGTAATCAACGTTTTAGGAGTTGAGTGGTCAAAGGCGGCCCGACTATCATGTACTGTTATGTATCTTGTACTTCCTGTTCAAGTTGAATTGGGCATATGATGGCTTAAACGTTCCCCATTTTTATCTCATGTATGTTCTTGAGGCATTGGTATATCACAGAATGGTGCCACTCTAAAACTCATTCTTGTTACGCGTTCTCAAGCATCAGTTTACTGATGCTGTCTACTGGTAAGTTAAGAAGGGAATGTCCAGATATTCGCCTTGCTGATGTATGTGACGTTAGACTTTGCTTTCAAAAACCTAACTACAGTCTCAGTGGGTGTGGTCCTCACTACCACATGCCACGTACATCAATGTAACAGAGCCGGTAGCCTCTTATAAAAGATATTCTCATTGTTTCGGTTATAAATTTTGATTTTATTTTTCAATACGTTTCATTATTAATTTCTGTCATTAAAATTTATGTTTCATTTAATGGATCACTGCATGCCTGTCTGTACTTTCCTTTCATGCTTTCATTACAACAACAATAAAAAAATGCTTCAATTTAATTCAATCATATTTCATGTAATCAATATCTACCAAGAGCTTCTCTTTACATTAATATTTCGTATAACAATACGTTTGTTAATGTGAAAATGAAACTTTCATTTACAATTCTCAGCCATCCAACCAATTTACTGTACACACACACACACATATATTGTCTGTTTATTGAAAACAATTAATTATTTATTGTTGTATGTACGTATAACAGTTGTTTTTTTTTTTTACAACAATTCATTGCCATAAAGAAAAAAGTGATTAAAGATCAAAAAAAGTGAAAAGACCATGCCAGTATAATAAGGAAGATGATTATGGCCCAAAGGCATTTCTTCCCTTCACTTTTAACTGGGACTTGTTCCAATTTATTTTCCTCTTTATGTTAACTGTTCCAAGTATGCACCAATTGTCTTCTTCTTCATCGATTAGCCAGTGCTTTCCATTCGTTTGATATTTCATGTTTTAGTCCCCTTATACTCTTCGGAGAATATAAACAATCCTTGGGCATTTTCGTTGCCTAAGTCCCATGGCTATGGAATCACGTCCAGATTCCAGATCTCTGGCAAAAAACTCTGAGACTAAATTAAGTTGTATCTTGGCCATCAAATACTATTTTTGTCTTTGGTTTGTCATTATAAAATTTTTCTTTAACAGCGGCCCACAGAAAATAGTGCAACGTCTGAAATCATAGCTTCTTGGTGACCAATTAACATCATCATTTCGTTTAATTAAACGATCATCAAACGTTCGACGCAATAAATCGATTGAGGCATGAAATGTGTAGAAGTTGCATCATCTTGTGAAACCAAACATCGTTCACATCAATACCATGAAGAGCGGGTAGAAAAAAACGGTTACCATGGTGCGGATAGGTGTCTCCAGGTTGACCGTGATGGCTATGGCGTCCTGATTTTCAAAGAAATATAGGCCATGATGCTTTCGCTTCACAGCTACACCAGAACAATTACTTGTAATGGCTGCCATAAGACAAAGTGAAGGTTTCTAAGACCCAACTACGGCAATTTTGTTTATTAATGTACTCCCACCAATATGATCATGAGCTCCTTCCGAAATGATGATTTTTTTGGAAAAATTCTCATCATTTTGCTGCTTCTTGTTAGCTCATCTAGCAAAGCGAAAACAAAAGCGCATGGTCATGCGGCTTGACTCTTGAGACAATTGAACGTTTTAAGGCGTAATACGAAGATCTTTTCACAAATTTTGATTAGGACTGGCATGTGAAAGTGTCAAAACTTGAGAACGTATGATTGGATTCCCACACCCATTCTCAACCAACCATATCAACTATTTTTCGAAGTACCGCACTGTACGAGTACGCTCACGGTCTTGGCGATGGTGCTTTTCAATTCTTGAGATTCGATGACAAGTTGATGTTGATTGATTCTCATGCCACACCCATCTCTCCCAGCCATACAAGATTCTAATGTTGCGGTGTACGCAACTGTTACGATCACGATCACGTTTTGGCGCCATCGAATAATGAAAAAGTTTCACAAATTTTACAATATAAAGCTTGTATTATGCCGGCACGTTGGTCCTTCTTTGTTTTGGAATATATTTTCACATTTCAACCAACGGATTCTACATGCGTCGAATGCGGTTCATTTACGTTAGTGATAATGATAATTTATAGTGACAGATAGGAAGTTAGCATATTAGTATTGAGTCACTGAATTTTGTTGACACAATGGAAGAATACATAAGTGTGCAGATTCGAAATAATACCAAGTTCAAAATGAAGCCATGATAGAGGCCTCTCGATAGTTTCAAAAGGAATTCTTTTTTCTTTTCTCTTTGTTTAAGATGTCTCATTCCGGCGTATTGGGAACCACAGACCCTCTCGTTTAATAAGCCATCACGACTTGGCAATAGACATGACAACTTCTGGCATTTGGTGCCAATTTTCTTAGCAGAGGCTCTTCAATTGACGAATAATTTATCACACGGCACGTTAATATCCATTGAGTAAGTAGTATAGGTGCTGAAATAAAAGAGAAAAAAAAAAAAAAAAAAAAATAAAAAAAAAAAAAAAAAAAAAAAAAAAAAAAAAAGAAAAAAAAAAAAAGAAAAAAAAAAGAAAAAAAAAAAAAAGAAAAAATAACGAAGCAATAATTAATTTAACATATAAAATAACTTATGTAATTAAGATTATGTTAAATTATATTGTACAGTCATAACATAAGAATTAACTCTCTCACATTAAAAGATTTTATACAGGAAAGAGAGAAAGAAAACATGTGAAATGAGATGATTTTTTTTTCTCTGATGAATATGTAAGGAGAGTATTAATATGATTTTTTTTGAGCTGGAAAAGTTTAAATATTGTATTACAAAAAAGTAAAAAAGAACAAAAATAATAAAAAAAATGTTAATAAAAGTACAAAATTACTGAATAATGATAATGAACAGTAAACAGTGCAATCGATTATAAAAATATGATTTTAAAATTGTTTTCATTGGTAAAATTTTTATTTTTAAAAGGAATTTAAGGAATTTCAGGAATTTAATTGAACTCAGTGAAATTTTTATTTAAAAATTGCTGTAGGCCTAGTTAGATAGAGTATTGGCTTGTTAGATGTGAGGCCACTGACGTTCGAACCACCAAACCACCACATAAAAAAAAAAAAAAAAAAAAATTCTTCGGCACTTCCCCTCTTCAGATTTCTGACAACAAAAAAAAAAAAAATACGAGAGTAAAAAAAAAAATTTTTAGAGAGAAAATCTGCTGAGAGAAATGGCCCATGAAATATTTTTTTTCATACTTCGTTTGTTGGTTGGGGATGTCTGACCGGGCGGTTTGAAGCAAGGCCTCTTGACTAATAATAAACTAGCTGCAGCAATTACTTACTTACTTACTTAATTGGCTATAACAACCCGATAACAGATTTCAGCCTGCCGCAATACATCCTTCTAGGCGCCTCCTGTCTTCGCGCCTACACCGAGTTGGTCACACCAATCGATGACAGGGCTTCCTCGATTTGTCCTTCCAACGGATACAAATGTCGTCCTCTCCCGCCGACCTCCCGCAAGATCATACATAATACATAATTGGCCATTACAACCCTTCAGTCAGGATTACGGCCTAGCTTCTCACACCACCTTATGTTATGTATGCTAATTTTATACATGAGTGGCGGGACCTACAGTTTAAAGTCGACTCCCGAACGACAGATTTTTTTGAATAACTTTTCAATTTTATTTACTCTCCAGAGTTTTTGCCCAGAAATCTGATGAGAGGAAGTCGCCGAAGAAATATTTTCATTTCATATTTCTTTTTGATGTTGACCTGAGAGAACCGCCTGGCTTTCGTCTAATAAGCCAACACACCTACTAGCTACTAATCGCCGACTTCCGCAGATCTCCGCATCAAATACCCGTCTCGCCAGAGGCATCACTCCCTCCATTCGAACGACATGGCCGAGCCAGCGCAGCCGCTGGATATAAATACACTGCACAACGTCCATGTCGTTGAGGAGCTCATTCAGCTCCACTGTTGTATCGGATGCGGAAATCTTCGTCAAACCTCCGCTCCTGGACCGAAAATCTTACGTAGGACTTTTCTTCGAATACTCTCAAGGCTGCTGCATCGGTGCTTAATAAGTCGTCAATCGGCCTGCAGCAAAATTAAAGAGGGAGAGTATTTCTCCACATGAATTCAACAAGTTGTGATGTATCGAACAAACAATATTTTGTGTTTTTTATTCATTCGTAACACTCAATGAAAACCCAAACCCTCCTAAATCTAAGCAAAACAAACATGTCTGTGTTGCAAACTTCTTGCTGACAACATCATCATCAGCAAACCCACAAACACGTTTTTCAACGTGTCATAAATCTTTGGCAGCAAAAATGTGACAGAAAAGAAAAGAACAACACAAAATGAACATTTTGCTTTCTTCCATTGACACATGTTGTACACAACTACTAAACAACATGTAAACACCACAATTGTCATAATAAAACAGAAAACTAAGTAAATTATCAATATTTTCTAGGAATAAATGAAAAGAAATTTATTTGTAATTATCCTGTACTGTATGGCATTCATGTTAAATTAATTTAAAAATTTTCCTTCTCTTTTCAATTAGATTTTCTTCTCTTTTCTCATTTCTAAAGAAAACCATGGAATTGTTTTTCATTATACTCTGCATTCTCTTTTGTAAACATTCCTTATCGTTACCACGGCCTCTAAATGATAAAATGCTGTTGAACCAATGCGAAATGTCAAATTGTCGTGGGTGTCTTTGGGCTCCTGTAGTCTCTATTCTTTCAATTTCTTCTTATGTTTTCCAGGCATTTTGTTCGGAAAACTTCTGGCATTTGGTCCTGGCAGTGAGAAAAGATAAAAATTTGTGTGGAAAGTTGAAGTTTCCATTAAGTACTGAGTAAGTAAGTCAGAGAAGAGAGAGAGAGAGAGAGATATGCTGGAGCACTTCAGATAATAAGAACTGAAGAGTTCTGTAATGGAATATGGGCCAGGTCTAAGGAAGATGTAGTAATTAAGCAAGATTAGGTATACACCCAGGAATATTTTTTTCATAAAATAAAGAAACGAAACAGAAATTTAATATGAACTGATGAACATACCTCTTATTATGTTGTAGATATTAAATGAAAAGTTTATCCTTTTTTTTCTATGGGCCCTACAGAGATTTAAATTGATACAAAAATTTGAAAAAGTTATGCTGACACCGCTCATAATCTTTACAGAGTGATAAACTAGGTCAGCTATGTACTGTAGGACTCCTGTGTATCAGCATAATCCATGGGCCTCCCTGAAAACATTGCTGCGATAATCACGAAGATTTCAATTTGTTCTTAACAACTAAAATTACAAGAAGACACAGAGTATTGAGATGTGCGCCTTAATTCATGCAAAGTTTAGCAGCACAAACCACATGGCCATTACGCGCCCAGCTATATTCATGTCAATGTCTATTATGGAGCAAAGTGATTTGAATTCCAATTTTTCGACAGAAGTCATCTTATCCAGTGAAGAGCATTCCTATTTGAATGGCTTACGGCATAAAAAAAATTTTGAAATGTATGCCTTATCAGAAGAGAGTCCGTAGTTCAAAACCCAGTTCAAACATCTTCAACACAACGAAATATATTTGCGGCTTCCCCTCAGCAATCTCTCTAGCAAAATCTCTGAATGTAAAATAAAAATTGCCTTGAAAAGTTGCTCAAACTTAACGTTCGTAAAACTTATCTAGGTTTCTGCGTACAGTCAGGAACCGATAAGCTCGCCAGAGCCGGTGCACTCCTTCCGAAACCCTTGTCAATTGATTTGGGTATGCTACTTACCTCAGTTCAATTGGTTAATTGGCGGAAATTCTTTCAGGATAACAACCTACCCTGAATCAATCAGAAATCCTTCTCCACTGCCAGACTCACTTGGCCCTCGATGGATAGAAAGTGCACCAACCAGCTACTCAAACTTGATCGTAATGTCATCTGGAGCACAGCGGTTATGCTTACATGTCGTTGCGTTATGGGAAGACATGCAGAAAGATGTCAGCTTCCATCTAACGAATGCAGCCGTAGTTGTTGATCTGCTGTAAAGGAGTAAACTGCTATCCACTTTCCTTCTCAATGCTCATCTGTTGCCAGGTGCAGATATGGGTTACACGGCTCTCCATTCTTTGTTAGCTTGACGGAGTTATCAGGTGTCAGGGTTATAAGCTTCGTTTTATAAAAATTCATGCTGGTTTTCCAGCGTAGATTGGTCGTATTCCTAACGTGCAGCCCATGCGCTGACCAACTTCTTCCCTAATTTGGTGGAATTCGATCAGTACAGGGACTGTGTTTAGCTGTGGCATCAGAACAGGCCGATATAGGTGAGTGATAATGAAAGCAACCACTTCCATCAAATTTAATCTAACGTTCGATGTGATCGTTTAACAGCGAGTCCACCATTCATGGATAAAATTTACACACAAGCTTGGATGATATGAGAAGCTAGATTGTTCTGCTGGCTAAAGAGTTGCAATGACCATTTAGGTAAGTAAGTAAACCATGAGAAGCGAATGAATGATAATGCCTTAAAGAAACATGATAATGAAGTTCTTGTAATCACAACTAGACATTATTGATATGAACCTGTGGTTTCTGCTGAAATGAAGCGCAATCAATTAATGTACCAACGATTTCCAGATAAAATTATCTCAAGGAATTTCGATGTCAACTACAATTTCCAAGTGGGCCACTTTGTCTTTGAGGTTCAGTCAGCAGAAGGAATTTCTGAGTTTAAATTCGATATCTAATCCATCTTAAGTGAGATATAGCCCCTGAGTAAAATACATGGAAAATTTCTTGAGAATAGTAAAATGGCCTGCCACCAAAGCCATGGTGAAATGTTTTTGTTTAAAATGTAAAAATGTATTCTTATGGGACACTCTTCCTACAAATGAACATACAAATGATTGTGAGTTCTTAAGCCTCTGATCCTACAAAAATCGCACCTTGACCCTTAACTTCAAATACAACACTGTACCTATCACCAGTCATCGGCCATTTGATTCCTGATAAAAGAACGTGTAGCATTAAGTTTCAATTTGAATAGATTTATTGATCAACCCTCGTATATATATATTAAATATTGTTTTTAGAAACAACAAAATAAGAGATTTCATCTCAAGAGTAAATAATAGCAGCTGCTGATTAACTTCTCCTTAGACCAAGTTCGATATGCCATAAGCCACACTATTTTCAGAGAAAAACCTCATTGTGTTGGCAACCACAAATTGTCAATAACCAATGAAGCTGAATTAGTTTGTATGATATTTTGTTGTTATTTTTATTATTGTTATTGAAAAGTCATTGTTTTATTTCTATTCCTTTCTGTAAATGAAGTAGAAAACATTTCTTTATCTTTACCTTGATTTTCTTTGAATAAAACTAAACAAATAAGTCTTCCATCATTGGTGATAAAATCTTTTTCTTAGCAAAAATTTATCACAAGTGGCTGTGTCTCTCTCTCTCTTTATTTGTTTTTATTTACTTCCGACATGTTATCTTGTTTATGTTGTAATAAATTATTAAGTAATACGGCCACCACATTGATTTATTAATTGTTTGAAGCCAATGATTTGAAAATGTTTTCAATAAGGAACTGCCAGTTTATATCAGCATATACAGTGAGCATCAAAAGAAACTGTACATTAAACAATATTTATTAATAAATAACCGTTATTTTTATTTTAAAATTATTTCATTGCTAGTTTTTAAAATTGAAAAAAAATTTGAAAAAAAAATTTCAAAATATTGTCAAATATTTTCGGTTACTCTGTTTAAGTGGGTAAAAATTGACTGTACAGTTTACTTTCGATGCTCACTGTATGAATATATTTTCCTTATGCTTCTAGAAATATGGGTTTTGTGTTTGTGGGAAGATTAAATTTTTTTGTGTTAAGACTTTACTTTCTTAGTCATTACATAAGTCCATCATATACTTTACTTACTTAGTCATTACAAGACATTTTAGTCAGGACCACAACCTAGCTTGTTACACTACCCATGGTTCAATGTGTTAATTTTTATACACGAGTAGTGAGTCTTACGTTTTAAAGTCGATTCCGATGGCTAGACTTTTGAGAAAACTTTTCATGGCAATTTTATTTAAACTCCGAGTTTTTTCGCCAGAAATCTGCTTAGAGGCAGACGCCCGATGAAATATTTGTTCATATTTCATTATGTTGGAAATGTCTGACCTGGTGCTAGAACTTATATCAGCCTAACGTCTAATGAAATACCACATACAGTGAGCGCCAAAAGAAAACTGTACACTAAAGATAAAATTCTAACAATAAAAAAAACTCAACTTTTAAAGGAGGAGTGCAGAAAAAATTTGTAAATTTTTTTTTTGCAATTTTAAAAAACTGGCAATGAAACAATTTAAAAATAAAATTACGGTTATTTCTTAATATATATTTTTATAAAATGTACAGTTACTTTTGTTGCTCACTGTACTTTGATATTCTTAAATGCAGCCATTGATAAGGAATTCTTCTACTTATGCAAGAGGAAAATTTTTCAACGAAAAAAAAAAAAAAAATTAATTTAAATTAAAATTGAAAATATTTGACACTCTTCCTCCCCCCCCCCTTTGTATTAATGTTAAACTTTTTGATGTTGTTAAAAAGCAATACTTTAAGTTTCAATCAACACTATAAAGAGGGGTTAAATAGGAAATGCTAACCAAACAAGTTTAATTTAAAAGGTTGAAAACTGTTTGTCTTTTGTTTAGTTTATTGAACATCAGAGGAGAGAGCTCTCTCACACACACATATTCTATATAAAAATTTTGTTCAATATAAAGAGGCCAATATATGTTAGGATTCTATGGCTTAATTTATTTTAGTTTATAACACAATATTATATGAGCAAATTAATTTGATCAAAAGGTTAAGCAGTGGTTGGCTTTGTTTTCTATTCTTTCTAAACATACTTTGGAGAAGTAATTAGACAAAATAAATTCAAATCAAAACGGGATACAGTGAGCGTCAAAAGAAACTGTTTATTAAAATAAAATTCTGACAATCACCAGAAAACAACTTTTACCACTTAAGGAAAGTAACCGAAAAAATTTGTCAACATTTTGAAATTTTTTGAATTTTTTTTTTTTTGATTTTTTGTTTCAATTTTAAAAACCAGAGAGTAACCGAAAAAATTTGTCAACAATTTGATTTTTTTTTTTTTTTTTTTTGTTTTTTTGTTTCAATTTTAAAAACCAGGAGTACCCGAAATAATTTGTCAACATTTTGAATTTTTTTTTGAATTTTTTTCTTTAAAAACATTGCCTACGAAACAATTTTAAAATAAAAATAACGGTAATTTATTGAATGTATACATTTTTAATATTACAGTTTCTTTTGTGACACCTCACTGTAAAGTGAAAAGAAACTTCATGTTTTGGTAATTAATTTTGTTAAACAAAATTGATACTCCAAACTTCTGCAATAGAAAAGAAAAATATTTAAGTTTCTAAAAACCCAATTTAAATAAAATTTAAAAATTTTAAGCACTTTGCTGTGTTGAAAATAAACACACTTTAATAGTTTCAAATAAAATATTTTGAAAAAATCATCCTTTTTAACATCCTCTAACATCATACATCTTTTAATATTAGAAGCATTTAAAATGCCAATCATTTCGTGTAACATTTTAGCAAACAAACTCAAATGAATTTTCACACACACACACACAAACAAACAATTTTCAATATTCACTCTCTATGCCATACTTGATATCCACCAACTTTTTTTTCTTGTAGTTTTTGATGTACTGCCTGGATGCAGTAAGTGTATGCAAGCGATTTGCGTTTCACTTTTTTTTTTGTATTGGCATCTAGTGGTTGTGTTTGTTTATTGATTGTTGCACAAACACTCAAATAAACTTTTCATTTCGATGTGTTAGCAAACAATTTACAACAACAATTTACAAACACACAAACACAAATTAATATTAAACAACCATTTGATGGACAAGACTTGAAAATCTGTCAGTTCGTTACTTATTCCACTACTAGTGCAATGTAACTGTACTGTACTAACGCCTTATTTACCGTTTTTTTTTTCTAATTTTTATTTACCATGGAGTAAATGAAGCAATTGGGAAACTGCATGGCTGACAAGTTCGCCAGAGCTGGTGCACTTCTTACGGAATCTCGTCAATCGACTTGGTTATGCCACTTACTTCAGGTAAATTTATAAGGCAATAAGCATAATCATAAGGCAATAAGCAGCCCTGCTCCTCTGCTAAGCTTACATGATAACTCGTTGGATAGAAGGCGCACCAATCAGTTACACATACTTGAGCGTAACGTTATCTCGATTATAGTGGCAATGCTTACAGGTCCTTGTGTTATGGAAAGACACACTGAAAGAATGCAGCTTCCATCTAACGACTTCTGCCGTATCTGCATATGTGTTGAGGAAAAGAAAGAATGGCCATCTCTTGCGAGGTGCAGATTTAGGTTATTTGGTTCTACAATCCTTGACAGCTAGATAGGTTGATGTCAAGAATATAGTCTCGCTTATTAAACTTTCGGGCTTGTTTTCCACCATAGGGTGGATGTGCAGCCCTTGTACTGACCAACTTCTTCCGTAGCTTGATGGAGCTCGGTTAGTACAGGGAATGCGTTTAACTGTGGCATCACAACGGACAGCTATACGTGCTCAAGTAAACTTCTGGTATCAAAGCTATCACACCAACCTACCTACTCACCGAATTGAAGCAATTGTAGCCATCCGAGTCTAGTAAGTAGTCTGTTGGCCATGCTTAAGCCGCCGGTCAGATAAAATAAGAACAAAGTATTCAAAAATCTATCTTTGGCATTGGATTTCTGGCAAAAACTCTGTTTTTGGAGCTGACTTTGAACTGTGGTTCCACGACGCATGTATAAAATTAACACACACAACATAAAGTGGTGTTGTGGAGGAGCTAATTCGTAAGCTTGGCTGAAGTGTTGTAATAATCTAGTATGCATGTATGTATGAATGTAGTTGAAGCAAAAAAAAAAATAAAAAAAACTCTGAAGTACCCTATGGCTGGTCTGCTAACTGTTATCTGTTTTTTATCTTATACTCTCTTCCATACTTTAATTATTTTTTTTTTTAATTCCCAGCTTGCATCTTTACTTAGATTTTCTAAACTCGTTTCGTTCCACTTCCACTTCCTCTACATTTAGTTTATAAGCATCAAATAACTGTATATTTAATCATGGCTGTGTAACATAATAAAATTTCATTACTATGGTAATAGAGTGCTTGTGCTTGTGTATGTATATGTTTGCAATACAGCATATTTATTCGTTACTTTACTTCTACACTTTTCTACTGAATGCAGCATCAACTAACAAAGCTGTATTGCATTGGATAAATTATTAGGGGTAGGCAAAAGTACTTTCGTT
>QOCX01004345.1:4780-14964 GCA_005959815.1 Sarcophaga bullata | reverse complement strand
AAAAGCATATAAAATTTAAAAGTACAGCTCACTTTTAGGCTGAATAACCTATAAATTTAGGCTGCATAGTCTAAAGTCTTACACATTAAATGTTGAAATGGTTTTAACAAAAACAATTTGTAATAATTTCTTGTTGTAATATTTACCTAAAGTGATATGCCATCAGTCCATACGCATACATATACACACATACATACATATATGAACGTAGTGTAGAGAACAATATCTATAAACTTTAAAAAAAAATTATCTTTACAATGCACCTACAAGTAAAATGCTACACCATAATGTCTATAAACATTATTACTACAATATTATTATTGTTATTGTTATTGTAATTGTTAGTATTATTATTATTATCCTTTTTTGTTGTTGTTTTTGGCGCGACAGTAAAAAAAAACTTAGTTAAACATTAACCACCATAAAATTTCAACAAGAAGAAGAAGCAACAGAAGAAGAAGAAGAAGAAAAAATGATAATTTTTGTGTAACAATTCATTAGTAATGCTTGCTTGTTGTACTTCACTTTACTTTACAAGATACTCAACTCACACTCACACTCACACTCACTGGCACTCACTGGCGTTGTATAACCAAAAGAGTACCATTATGAACGGATGGATCAATGGTTGGATGGATAGATGGTTGGTTGGTTGGTTGGTTGGTTGGTAGAAGCCAGAGCTCAAGACAAGCAAGAAATACTAAATAAATACGGCTGCCAAAGTCAATATTTATTTAAAAAATTTTCAAATCTGTTGAGTTGAGATTTTTTTCCCAACTTTTTTTTTTTTTTTGTTTTGTTTTGTTTTAGTTTTGCAGGTAAATACGGTCATACACACTGGATTTTATGACTGTGGTATATGTATTCGTATTTATTTTGATAAGCACGATTAATAATTGCTTTGAATAGCTAGCTAGCTAGCTAGCCTGGCCTGCTATAGAGAGCATTTCAAAAAAGAACGATGAACAAGAACAACAAGAACAACAACAACAAAAAACCAACTCGTTTATAAAAGAAGAAAAAAATAAATACTTTCACTGTCACTGGGGCAGAAAATAGAATAGAAAACTGAATGTGTCGCATAGTGGTTTAAGTAAACATCCGGGAGTTGAAAAAAAACAAATTTTTTTTAGGAAAATATTTAAACAAAACGAAATAAAACAACAACTACTACAATTCCAAGAAGAAAAAAAAGATAAAAGAAAATTGCTTAAAACAACAGCATACAAGAGCAATGCTTATTAATAATGAAAAATATTCAATTTATTGGACAAAAAAAAATACTTTTAGACGCATGAAAAGAATGTATAAAAATGTTGATGCAACATGTTGCTGGGAAAAATATTAACAACACATAAAATATTCCAATTTAATTCCAATATTTCCTTCCATTTAATTTCTATGCACTTTAATGAAAATTGCCTCTTTTTAGCAACATGTTGCTAAGGTTAAGGTTTAACAGAACATGAGGAAATTAATTAAATTGTGATAGTTTCTGAAGTAAAAAAATATCTCAAATATATTCAAATATTTTCTAAACTTCAAAACATTTTTTGCAACATGTTGCTAAGGCTAAGAGCATAGGAGTAAATTCCAATTTAATGAAAATATTTTTTTAAACTGCAAAAGTCTTGATCCATGTTGCTAAGGCTCGAAATAAATCGTAAAACCAAAATGTAATAAGTAAGCCCATTGCAAAGCCATCACGAATGTAAAAACAATACTTCAAGTCTCTGCAACATTTTGCTTATAGTTATATTACTTAGAATAAGTTAATTTTGAGCTTAGCAACCCATTGTTTAGATACATATTCAATTATTCTCTTGCATGCAGACATAAATAATCATACTTGAGTTCAATACTAAATAATTTAAAATTAATTTAATGTTGCAGGAACATGTTGTCTAATAGATTTTTTAAAAAAAAAGTACTTTTTATAGCAATATATTGCTAAAACCTGTTTTTAAACTAATTAAACATAATAAACTCTCTTTAAGTTAACAAATGAACAGATTTATTTATGTTTCAGCAACATGTTGCTAAGGCTTATTTGCATGAAAAATATTTTGAAAATTGAATGTATTGAATGTAATTAAGAAATAACTTACGTTTGAAACAATTTGATATTGAAATATTTGATATTCGAGCCAGCAAAATGTTGCTAGACTTGAATTATTAAAAAAAAGTGAATATATTAACACATTAAAAAACAATCAAAAACATCAAGAGAATTTGCTAGCATCATCAATATGTTTGAAACAATTAAATTCCAATTCCACGAAAAAGATTCCTGATATCCTCTAAGAGAATAACTTCAGAAACGAATATGTAAAGAAAAACAAATTTTTAAAAAAAAACTCAGGATTCGATAAGAAAAATTCCTTAACACTACTACCAATACAAGTTAACAGCAGGCGTCTATGGCTAGGCTTTGACAGATGTCAGTTCCGGTCACTGTATGACATACTACAGCAAATCAATCACTAGCTTAAAATCAAACAAGGCTAAAGAATAGAAAAATGCGGGAGATCCTTAAAGTAACAAAACAAATGAAATAAAAAAATAAATACCGTTCAAGGATAATTTTCCAATTTCCAAATTCATATGCAAGCTAACAACCATAACAAATATTTTAAAGCCAAAACTACCTGAGGCAACATGTTGCTAAATGTTATATTGAGAAATTTGGTCAAATAAGTGTTAATTTAGAATGAAACCTGTAGGTAATAGCATTTAAAAGACTCCTCGTAATATAATAGAATAAAATTTAAATGAGAAAAATAAAAACAGCAGGATATTTGAAACTAGAAAATCTTTTTTGAAGGATTTCTTTAATTTTTTAAATTTTTTTTTTTTGTTTTTTTTTTTTGTGTACAAAAAAGGTGAATATTGCAAAGGTGTGTAGGTTTATAAATCTACCTGTTTAAAGATTTTATTTTCCTGTTCTGTTGGCTAGAAAATATGTCACAACAACAATTGCTAAGTGCTATTATATACATACTAATTATCTGGTTTCAAGCTATTATTTCTCTCTCCTCCTCTCTCTCTCCGTTCTGCTCTGCTCTACGTTGTTGCTGGCTAGTATTTCTTTTTTTTTTTTTTTATAGAGAGAAGATTTGTTGTTGTTGTATGGTAGAATACTAATAAAATGTGAAGTATTTGTTAGCTGCTAACCTAAAACAAAGAACACAGAAAACAAAACAAAAAAAAGCAAATTCTGACGAATCCTGTTTTATTAATATAGCCTTGTATAACACACATGAGAAATATAATAACATGGATGTTGTATGTATAAATGCTGACTAGTTTGTAGGTAAATGACTGCCCTAGTGCAGCGAAAAAAAAAAAAAAAAAAAAAAAAAAAAAAAAATAAAAAAAAAAAAAAAATAACTAATACATTGAAAACAAAATACAAGAGGAAATTTATCATTTGATATCACTTGATTATAAAATGCAAAAGAAAAAAAAACAAAAAAATTGTTCATAAAAAAAGAAAATTTTTTTCTCAACATATAGAGAGTTTATTTGATTTTATTCATGTATAATCTATTTCTTTTGTGCATAAAAAAAATAATTGGAAAAAAATTTTTTTTAAACCAACAACAAAGACACACTTAGATAATCCTAAGCAATATATAGATAATCCACCAGAAAGTTTGTAGCAGCAAAAGTATAAACATTTTTATTGGCATTAAACACACTTAAAAACACAACAAACCAAGAAAGTAAAAAAAGAAAAAAAAAGCTCTTGTGACCACATTTTAAAAGGATGATTACACGCAACAACAACACAACACAAACTGTGTTTATAAACAATCATCAGGCATCTGCTATGCATGAAGGTGTCAACACAGCGTGTTGGTGAGTGGAATGTGTGTTGTGTGCTGCATATAAAACAAAGTATAATTTATGATCATTTCGCCAAAATAATCTGAACAACACCAAAACAACAACAATCAAACAACAACCTGGGAAAACTGACATATAAACAAAATCCAAAAAAAACAAACCAAAAAAAATTTGGTGAGTTAATACACAAATAACATATGGGAAACTAATGAATGGTCATTAAATCATTAATCAGGTATAGGAATACTTACGTATAATAATTCCATTACAACAACAACAAAAAAGCAGAAGAAGAAAAGAATAAATCAAAAGTTTTATTTAAATAATAAAAGCAAGAAAAAAACAAAAAAACAAAACAGTGCAGAAACAGAACAGTACCGAACAGAACCAGTACCGAAAACATTTAAATCACATAATGCACACATACAGTTTTAAGGCCATGAGAGTCAAGCTTATTCACAAAGAGACATGTTTGATTAATAGGTTTGCCATACAACGCCTATAATATTTAAAAACACCATGTAGTCAAGTATTAGAGGAGATGTTTAAATAACAAAAAAAGAAAACAAAACAACCATCGCCAGTAAAGAGCGGAGTTGAGAGCATGCGATTACTTCAAATTTTTTGTTTTTTTTTTAGTTTTTTGATAAGAATTGAATAAACAATCCTTTCAATAGTAAATTAAAACTTATGCTTCTGATTAGTATTTGGCTTTTTCATGTTTTTGTTTTCATATCTCTTTATTTCTTGGATATTAGTTCGCATTGAAAATTCAAATACAATAACACAGCAATGGAAATATGGTCGAAGAAAGAGATGTTTTGTTTGGAAGGCAATCCACAAAACAAAAGCGCTTAAGCTGTTGTAAACAGGTTTTCGCTTAATGCACAGTTGCAGTTATTGTTTGTTTATTCTCTAAATATCGCAATTTCTCACATGTTTTTATGCTTTTCATTTTATTTTAAACTTAAAAAAAAAGAAAAATTTTAAGAATTTAATAAAAAAAAATATTTAACACTTTCTAATATTGTATACTTCAGGAATAATTATCGCGCGGGTCTTTCAACAGTTCACGCATGTAGTTGAAGTTGTATATGTAATGACGTAGCTTCTCACAACACACATGTTGTGTATGTTATTTCATACATGAGGGCCAAAAGATCTACAGTTTAAAGTCGATTCTGAACGACAAATTTTCGAAGAAATTTTTCCATGGAAATTTTATTTTACCCCCGAGTTTTTGCCCTAAATTTGTTGAGAGGAAGTTGCCAAAGAAATATTGTTTAAATTTCGTTTTGTTGGAGAAATCTGAGCCAGGGGATTAAATTGTGACTAACAAGTCAACACAATACTTACTAGACTCCAATGACTATCAAATTAATTGTCATTAGTTTAGTTTATTTGGTCAAATCATCATGGACGATCATGTATAACAATGTGTGTTCGTTAAACAGGCTCCTGAGTAATTGGCAAAAAGCAGTAATTTTCACTCAAAAAGTATTTTCAACGTTGACGCCTATTTCGGAATGAATGGGTGTTTAAAGAAACAAAATTATTTATTATTTCGGACCTGACCCATCCATATGAGATCCAAATGTGTTCAATGCATATGGGAAAACATCAATATTTTTTTGTGTTCGAATGTCCATTACTGTCAATGGCAAACTCTACTGGACGTGGATTACCAAATGCTTTACGAATTTATTCTGTGATCTGGACAGTCAAAGCTCTAGCCACATGGCTGCACGATCGATTTGAGGTCATTATAACCTCATGTCTTGGTAATGTAAACTGGCCACTTAAATCGTGCGTTTTGACCTCATTAAAGGCATCCTTAAGTCGTAGCTGTATACGAATAAGCTATAAACCAAAGCTAATAAAGCTATATAAGCTATAAACTATAAACTATATAAGCTATACGCGTCAAAGGTAACGTAAACTGGCCATCGAGATGCGATTTGACCTCGTTAGAGGCATTTTTAGGTAGCAAGTGTATACGAATAAGCCATGAGCTCTGCGGTCGCCATATCCATGCTATTGGTCAAATTCTAAATCTTTTTCTTTACCAAGTACGTTCGCTTTTTATCACTCCTCCTTAAATGGTCTTACTGGTTCGAATTGGTTTCTATAAAACCCACCAAAAAAGCAAAAAAAAACATTCAATATGAGTTTATGAACTGAAAATCTTATCTTTGTTTTTTCCCTTCTAATCCTTACGCGAAACCCACTGTTCTAACTAATATTTTATGCCTAATGTGTTGTAAGAGATTTAAACATAATTTACGATTTTGAAGCAACGCAAAATGTTGCCCATTTTACCTTGAAAGCATTTCAAAAACTATTCTTTACTGCATTCCAACTATCCCTCAAAAAACTTTCAATTTCTATTCGATTAACACCAGAGCGTAAATATTTTGAAATTATTTCGAGCGTAAAAACACGATCGAAACATCCAACACAAAAAAAAAATTAGTTGAAAAAGTTCCGCAACATGTTGCTAAGAATAATTCATCGAGTTTTTTTTCAATTAATTCGAGTGTAAAACCAGTCATTAGAACATCAAATATACCAAAAAAAATTAATTGAAAAAGTTCAGCAACATGTTGCCAAGAATAATTTTTTGTTGCTGCCTACCGAATTCCAAGTTTTCTTTTATATCTTTCAAACTATCTACGATCCACATCACATCGTGATTTGTTTCAATTATTTTGAATGTAAAAACAATGGTTAGAACATCAAATATACCAAAAAAAAACTCTTAATTGAAAAAGTTCAGCAACATGTTGCCAAGAATAATTTTTTGTTGCTGTCTACTGAATTCCACGTTTTCCTCTAAAACAAACTTTCAAGCTCTCTAAGATAACATCATATCATGGATATTTTTTTGCAATTATTATACCAAATTTTTTTAATTGAAAAAGTTCAGCAACATGTTGCCAAGAATAATTTTTTGTTGCTGTGTTACTGAATTCCAAGTTTTCCTCTAAAAAACTTTCAAGCTCTCTAAGATAACATCATATCATGGATATTTTTTTGCAATTATTATACCAAATTTTTTTAATTGAAAAAGTTCAGCAACATGTTGCCAAGAATAATTTTTTACCTTTATTACTAGAACTATCCAAAGAAACGAATTGAATTTTAAGTTTAACATGTAATATGCTTGAGATGGTATTGACATTGAAATTTTTTGTTTATGTTTGAAGCATTAAAACCATAAAGCAACATGTTGCAAGAAACTCAATTCAATTTCTTTTTTTTTTTATGGAAAAAAATCAATACAATTTTGTTATTTTGCCACATGTTGCTTTTTACAAAATAAGTTTTCTTTTTTTTTTGTGTTTTTTTTTTTTTTTTTTTGTTGCTTTTGTTTAATCATCATTCAAAAGAATTATTGTTGTTTTGTATATCTTTGCTACAAATTTATTTTTATACTCTATTAATATTTATTATTCTTTTGTCTTACTTTTTTAAATTGCTGCTAAAAGTGTATGGAACAAAAACAACGAAACACAAAAACAAATACAAATAACAGCTAAAGTAAACATACTTGCTATGAAAAGATTTGAAAAGTTTTTTTTTTTTGGATTTTGAAAGATTTTTCTGTAGAGAAACAAAAGAAATCATTGCTGGCCTCCAACCAGCCAGTCAGCCAGCAGCCCACATCAATCAACACCAGTTTTGTGTGAAAGAAATCGAATACAAAAAGTAAGCAAAAGGAAATACAATAATTTTCTAAAGAAAATTTTTTTAATTCAGAAAAAAAAAGATGATTTTTTTCAATTTTTTTCAAAAGAACGTGGAAAATATGTCGCTTAAAAAGGCGCCAAAAATAAAAAAAAAAATTTTAAAAAAATTTTTTTTGTTTTTATTTTAAGCTTTAAGCTAATGGCGGCGTTTAATAAGAAAATTTTTGGATTTTGTTTTTTTTTTTTTTAAATAAACAAATTAACAAAAGTGTGAATGATATGCTTTATTATTGAATAAAAAAAAGAAGCCCTTTTTAGCTGAAATAGTAACACATCAGCTTACACCTCCTTTTTTCTTTCAATAGGGAAAACTAAACAAAAGTTTTTAAATGCGGAATTTGAAATAAAAAAAAATTTCCTCCCTATTTTTCAAAATTAACAACAATAATGAAAATTTAAAAACACAAAACAAAAATAAAAAATCAAATAAAAAACTGTTGCATATGTTGCACATGGGTTTTGGGTGTTTAAGGGAAAGGTAGGCTATGTACACGTAAGAAAAAAATTTGGTTTTAAAAGAAATTAAAAAAAAAACTGAAAAAGAACAATACCTTACACGTATTGTTGCTCTTTTTACGTTTCCAAATAAAATAAAAAAAAAAAATTAAAAAAAAACTCCAGAAACAATAAAGGAATCCTGTTGTTTTCTGTGTGATTTAGAAAACAATGAACGAATGCCTTTAAAAAATTAAAAGCAAAAGAAATTCAAAACCTTTTTTCTTTTTGCTTTAAGGGTTGTGTCGTTTTCTAAAGGCCACATGTGAGTTACGTACCAAAGTATTCCAAGAGCAAAAAATGAAAAAAATAAAAGCCTTACAAACATACACAACAGCCGTGTAAGAAGAAGAAAAAAAGGTTTCCAAAATTAAACTCATTTTTTATCATTGTGATAAAAAGAATCAAAAAACAAAAAAAAAAAAACAAGAAACCAAAAACAAAAACAAAAAAACAAGAAACCAAAAACAAAAACAAATTCGGAATATTTCCAACAAGATGAAATTATTTTTGGCCTAAACAAAAGAGATTAAAAAGCAAAGCAAATGAATGAATATCTTTGAAAAAGAATTTTTGTCAGTCTAACGACGCATTTAAAGTGTATCATCCATAAGCCCAAAAACACCGAGCCAGCCACACAATTCAAACAAGCAACACATGCACAGCAACAACAGCGACATTTGAAAGAAAACAAAAAAAAAGATCATTACGAAAAAACAAAAACAACAAAAACAAAAAGAAAATTATTGTTTAAAGGTTGTATACCTGCTTTGTTCAACAATAAATTGTTTAAAAAGCAAAGCAAAAAAATGCTCAATAACAGCTTCAAACAAATCAAATAAAAAAAAATTATTTTCAATTCAACCTTTTAACATTTCAGAAATACTAAATTTTGTTAAATTCTTGTTCTTTATCTTGTGATCGTATTGATTTAATAATAGTTTTTCTTTTTAATGTCGAAAGTTATTTGAAGGTGTTTTGTGCAATAAATTTTTTCTACAAAAATTGTTACACTTTTGTGTTTGAAACATAAAATGTTTCAGCAACATGTTGGTAAAAAAAAATACATTCTTTTTTATGTTATTTGTTCAACAAGTTTCTTCCTTGAAATACTAGTGAAATAGAGATTACAGCTTGGAATATCATTATCTGTATGAACAGATACTTCCGCTTAGGTTAGGGGAAATATTTCGGACAGTAAACATATCTAAATATGAGAATTGATGGTTCCAAATCTGCTTTTGCAAATTCGAACTGGCAACTATATTGTTTTCTACATTCACAAATATTTTATTTGCTTTAAAAAAACCTTAGAAAGCTACAGCAACATGTTGCTAACAAATATTCCAAGAAAGAGAAAATATAACTAACAAACTGAATTTTATTAATAGCAACATGTTGCTAACATATATTGCAAGAAATAGGCAAAAGAAATGATATGAAATGGTACAACAAACAACATGTTGCTAGAAACATTTTTACCATACAGAACAGTGCACCACACTGTTTTAAAAAATTGAAAATAAATTTGAATTTTGAAAAAACAAGGTTTGATAAGGAATTTAGAACAGCAATTTGTAATTACAATTTCAATTTTCCATACAAATTAGAATATTTTAAAGTCACACAGAGGAAAATAATATAATAACTATCAACAGCTTGCAACAAATTGTTGCTAAGACTTATTTCCCCAGCAACAAAATAGTTTTGTAAAGCAATACCCATTCTAATCTTCTAATCTTTCAAGCAATAATACTTGTATGGGGATCGTTATATCATTTGCTTTTAAGTAAAATAAGTCCAGGTTAATACAAAGATTTATACCAAATGTTGCAGCAACATGTTCCCCACGAAATTACACATGATAAATTATAAAGAAATATTGAAATTAATTCTGTTTAAATTATAAAATTTTTGTTGGAAGATAAAACAAAATTCGCCCAAAAATATTTTAATTTTTATAAAAAAAAAATATTTCAAGGTCATTGAAATTAAGAAAAATTTAAACATTTTCAAGAATTTGAACGAGAAATATAGAAAAATAGGAATATCGAAATAGAAAATGAATACTTATAAAGAAATATGTCAAGG
>QOCX01004344.1:0-14970 GCA_005959815.1 Sarcophaga bullata | reverse complement strand
TTTCCGTTTTTCTTTGGAAATATTTTTCGTATTTAATTTTTGTTTTTTGTTATTGTTGCTTCCATCAACACCACTAACAACTAACAGCTAACAGCTAACAGCTAACAAGTGTGTTTATTAAGAATTTTCCTTATTGCTGTTGTTTCATTAAGCCATGTTCACTACGGTAGTAGAGACAAAAACAGAACCATTAATGACCAACTCATTTAGCGCAACACACACACATAAGAAGTGTTTATAAACAAAAACAATACAAATACAAAAAATTTCCTAAGATTTTTCCGTTTATAATTCCGCGTTTTTTTTGTGTGGTATTGTATTAAGGAGTTCCTAGTTGGCGCTCTACAATTTTTTTTTTGTTGTAAAATAAAAGAAAAGGAAGAATACAAACAAAAACCAAAGAAAATCTTGATACTAAAACTGTTTAATTCAGTGCGGAGGTTAATGATTCTAAGGCTGACGCGCAACCCATAACTCGCACGCACCGCTTTTGTAAGAGTAATGGTGGGCAATAGAATTTTTTTTTATTTTGTTTTGCCTGATAGCAATGGTTACTAGGATTATATGTTTTGTCATGGATAAACAACAAAAAAAATAATAATAACGTGTTAACGAAAAATAGATGTTAAATAATATTTTTTTATTCTGCCTTCTGTATTCTGTGAAATAAAGAAAACCTTCATTACTCTACACAATTCAGAGGCATTCAAAGGCAATTAAAATTTAATATTAAATTACAACTAAAATTGCGGCAATTATTTATGAAAGTCGCTGCAGTCTAGTAGGTAGTGTATTGGCTTATTAGACATGAGGCCTTGGTTCAAACCACAGCCCAGACATCTGCAACAAATTAAACTCGAAAAAAATATTTTCAGGTCTCCTTTCCTTCCAGCAGATCTGCAAAAGCTTTTGAATTAAAAAAAAATTGCCATGAAAAATTTCTCTGAGTCCTGCGTTCGTGCGACTTTAAACTTAAGTCTGCTACCACGTATATAATTAACACAAACACAACATAATTATTAGAAACCTAAGTCGTAATCCTTGACTGAAGGGTTGTAAGTACCAAATTATATATTAGATGAGTATAATACATGCAAACCTCAAAGACTCTTGCAGGATATTCAAATGTGGCATAAGCGTTATAGCACATAAAAGCCATCCGCTCCGAACCACATGTCTTGGTGTCCAGATCATCAATTCAGGTTAAAACCATCATATGATAATCATGGATATATAGTGGTCGTGACATTTCACGACTGCATTGTATACTCCTGGATTTCCCTGCATTCGAAAGAAAAATTTTGGAGAAGTTTTTCATGACAGTTTTATTTACTTTCAGATATTGAGGGTATGATATAAGTATACGCCACAAAGTACAGCGGTCATCATAGCCATGTTATTGATCAAATTTAGTCGGTTTTATAAGTCAGAGTCATGGAAAATTCAATATTTCATAAGCGATGCAACCAGAGAAGCCATGATCGTGCATATGAACCACTTTGTATGTCACACCTAAAGGCATCAATTGGTCTTGCAAATGAATAAATAATTCGGATGATATCTCCGACACCCTTAGACAGGTAGATCGCTATGTAGGACACCCTTTGGCCACATCGTATGTGTTCCGAAATCACTCGTAGTTTCTGATGAATCGAATCAGAATCTGCCAATAACAATGCATGTCCGTTCATTCAGATTCTCCATATAATAGGCACCAAGGTGCCTTTTTATTTATTGACATAGTGCAGGACATGTTAACATATTAGGTGAAGAACATTCTCATTTTTATGCACATTCCTGCAGCTTATGTAGAAACGATAATTTAGGGCTCAAAGATCCATAATGCAATGCCCTGTAATAACCTCGACAACCATACTGAGCGTGCTTCTTTGGAGTTTAAGCATTGTGCGTCTTCCATCTAGTCTTGCCTTTGCGCCATTCTGATCATGTTTGAAGCAGTCCGTCTATTGTTAATGGAGTCAAGGACCACATTGTCAACTGCAGGAGAGTTCTGCTCTGGCTGCAGTTTAACTCACTTATCCTTTAGTTCACTTAAATTGAAAGATATGAAGCGATATAAATTTAAAGGAACATAATAAAATAAAATTGTTCTCTTTAAAGATTATTTACTGTATCTGAGAAGCACTTCAGTGCATTAAATTATTATCAATTACAACACAAGAACACTTTTTTGTTGCCTTCTCTTCTATTTAATTTCATTAAACATCACGCTGGTTTGAAACCAACAGGCAACATCTCGTTTAAACAAATATTTACATGACCAGAACAACAGCCAACATTTTTATGTCTCTGATGCTTGTCTTTCACGTCATCTAAACGGATACAGGCCACAGAGCAACGATTGCAACGTGTAAAAATATGCTTTTTTGTACATCTCTCTCTCTCTCCTCTCATCTATCTGTTTTTATTGCCATCTCTTTTTTTTTTATTAATAAATGATTAATAATTTCTCTTTTTTTTTTTTTTTGGTTGTCCTTTTTTATTGTTTGTTGTAATGGCTAGTTACAAACTTTTTCTTATAAATTTATTAACAAGAGAACAAGAACAGTAAAGAGTTCTGTGTGGTTAGGAAGTAATTTTGAAAAAAAAATTTCTTTGAAAATAATTATAATGAGCATTTGATTGCACTTATCTTGCCTTGAATTACAATTAAATTCAGTCCTTGGATGCGTAATAGATTTAAAGTTTCTTAACTTGTAAGCATTTAAAAAATGTCCAATCACTGCTAATACAAATACTCGTACAAAATATATTTTGTTTGATGCCTAACAGCAACTGCAATACTCTGTCGTTATTTATATACATGGCGTAGAGATTATTCTGTCTAGCCAAAGACCCGTCACAGCACAGGTCTGCGATTGGATTTCAGTGCCTTTTCAGAACGTGATAAGATCACCAACAACCAGAAAATCGCACTCGCACAATCAATACAACATCTATAATTCAAGTCTGCCACAACATTTCTTTTGCGATTATCATGGAGCACTCAATACGAATCGCGGACTCTAGTAAGTAGTGTGTGGCTTATCTAGGTTTAAAACAAAAATAAGAAAACTATTGTCCTCGACGACATTTCTCTCAGCAGTCTTCTGGACAGAGAATTCTGAGATTAAATGGAAAAAAACTGTCCGTCCGGCACGACGTTACACTGTAGGTTCCTAAACATCATGGATAAAATTGTCAAGCCCAACATAAGTGGTATGACAAGCTACGTTGTAATCCTGACTGAAGGGTTGTAATGACCAATTAAGCATGTATGAGTTCGAAATTAGGGCTTCTTGCAAGAGAGCTGCCATTAAATGAAGATAACACGAAGTAAATGTACCCAACAAGTAACGGCTTGCGGCCTGCTGCTTTGCATGTTTGCAGTTAAGAAAGTCTTTATCTTACTTGCATACATAATTGATCATTTTATATTCTTTAATCAGTATTATGATCTAGCTTCTCACACCATTTATGTTGGGTGGGTAAATTTTATACATGACTGGTGGGACATTTCATGGGAATATCATTTATTCTCAGAGTTTTTGCCAGAAATCTGCTGGGAGGAAGTCACTGAAGTAATATTTTTTCATATTTCGTTCTGTTGGAGATGTCTGACCTGCGGTTGGAACCTTGGCTTCACGTCTAAAGCTACCTACTAGGCCACAGCTGCTCTAGACTCCATATGTTCTAAAGGAAATTATCTCAGTCTGGAGATTAAAAGTTGATCTATGTGCTATTAAGGCATAAATGGGCATTTGGGCAACAGAAATCTCTCATCACATCTTTCGCTCTTTATTGCTCATACCGTTGAGCTCAGGTTTCTTCAAACATCGTTCATAGCGTAGGTTATTGAATAATCAGTCACGATCCTCTTTATTTTTCATTCTCAGCTTTTTTTCATTTATTCAGTTCAAGTTGTTGTTGTTGTTGTTGTTGTTGTTTGTTGTTGTTATTCTAGTTTAAAATAATTATGAACACACCATTGAATATTGTTCATACGCCATCATACACATCATCATCATTATCATCATCATCATTATTATGATGATGATCTTCATCGTATGACATGATTTCTGTTGCGGGTTTGTTTTTGAGTGGACGTTAGTTAGTGTAGCTCATTGCAATGCTGCTGGTTGGTTGGCTGCATCATGTTGCTGCTGATGTTATAAAAATAAGCAAAGGAGAGCAAAAATAAATACAAAAAAAGACAACAACAACAAAATATTCTTGGCAACGTAATTAAATATTGTGTTGTATGGATATCTGTAGCACTTGATGATTTTTGTTGATGATATTTTTTTTTGCCATTTTTTTTTTCTGGCGTTGTTGTATTCAGTCAACCATTAAGCAGCTGACACTAACGTTTCATTTCTCTCTTACCATTTTCAAGCTGTTTTTTATTTTTTTTTTTATTTTTTTTGGATATCATTTTACAAGTTTGAAAAATAGTTTATTTTGAACAACAGCTACACAGCGAAATATAACAAAAGGATTGTGTTACACACCCAACAACATTAAAGGGATGTGAAAATGAAAGGCCTTTAGTTTTAAGGTCCTTTAAATAATTATTTTAGAAACGAATGCCGTTAAATTGTGTGATTTTGAATGTGAGTTTCATTGTAAAGTAGAATTTATAAGGCCCTCCTCTAGAACATGTTTTCAAACCTATTTTTGTGTGAATGGCGGATGTGCGATAACATATTTCTAATTAAAAAATATTTGTTGTTATACGATGTTTTATGCTGATCTGACAGTGTCACATCACATACAATGAAGAAAAAAAAAATAAAATAAATCGAGAATACAAATGCTTTGTGGTTAAAGATAAATTTTGCTTAAATATTTATTAAAAACGTAAATTTTATTTTGATATTATAACACCGTTTAGTTTAATGAATGAACAATCAGGACTCAAGCCCAATGAAGCAACAACATCAAAATCCCTTGAGAAAAAAATGAGAAAACGTTATACTCTCGTTGCAGTTTCATTCTTTACTGAGTCAGAAACTTCTCCTCACAGTTCCACATTCGATCCCGCCTCATTTGTCGGACTTTTTTCGGCAATGTCATCATGAATATTGGCCTGCGAATGCTCAATTTGTCTCTGGTTTTATCCGCATAACACTTTTCTTTAATGCAGCCCACAGATAAATATTCGACAGTGTCAAATCGTAGTTTCATGGCTGCCAATTGAAATCACCATTTGACCATCAAATGTTTGCCACAATAAATCGATTGTGGCATAAGATGTGCGGCAAGTTGTACCATCCTATTGAAACCAAAATATCGTTCACATCAATAACACGAGGAGAGGTTAAAAAAATCGGTAATCGTGGTATTCGAGTTTGAATATCACAACGAATCATATTTGAATTGTTAATCATAATCAAGCTGTGTACAGTAAATATCTTACAATCAATCTATCCATTGAATGGTGAATCGCAACAAACAGAATTTGATATGAAAAGTCGTTAGATAGCTGCCAATATATCCAGAAAATGCTCTATTTGATGCGAATTGGTTGACTCACTCATACCCAAATTTGCATGAGTACTTATGAGTAGCGAAAAAGTGTATGGAAAGTGATTCTATAGTTGCCAATCGTATTACAGAAGAATAGACTTGTTTTATGTGCGATCTGGAGTGAGGGCTGCATCGTTGAACTTATTTTTTTTAAGAACTTTGAAAAGCGAACGTGTAATAGAGGACGCTGAGGACGCTGTAATAAGGACCTTTTACTGCCAGTGTCACAGATCACATCTATACTAATAGTACTTTACAACGAAACTATTTTTTCAACTTTTTATGAGACAAGTAATTTGGCCACAATTTCATGTGACATTGCATCCCAATCGACAATATGTATTGTGATGACACAGTCAAGGCCTTTCACAATACTCTGAGAAGCATTAAGAAAATCAAGAAAAACAACCTGAACATACTCGCTAATAGCCGGCGTATATCATAGTTATTGATGACTATCTGACTTCTCATATCATAATTTACAACAGTTAAGATGAAACTGTTAAAAGTTTCTATTGCCGTAGGGCTAGGCGTAGCTCGTGTGTTGGCCTTCATTGAGACATGAGGCGCGTTTTCAACTCTAAGTCAAGAACATCTGCAGCAAAAACGAAATACGAACAAATATTTCTTCGCAACTGTCCTCTCACAGATATTTAAGCCAAACTTCTTGAGTTTTGTTTCTTATTCCTACAACTCTATGGCCTGTATAATGGTCATCCTATCTCTCTGTAACAATCATCTATGGAATATTCAGGAAAGCTTTCAATTTGAAGATATTAGATCAGAGTGTCTTTAACGAATTAGATTTCTGGCCATAAATAATAAAATTGCGACTAGCTTAATTAAATTCGTCATTATAAATTCTCCGCGGTCAGGATTAAATCTAGCTGTGTCACATCATTAAACTAGGTTGGGCTGTATTGAACTTTATAACATGATGCCCTTCGAATGACAGATATGTTTAAGAAACTTTTCATGGCAATTTATTTCTCACTTCAGAAGACTGATAAAGAAATCGTGTTAGAAAGTATTTTTTCAATTTGCTCGAAATGCTCGTTTTGAAATCACGGCGTCCCATCGAAAAGTCAAAAAAACACTAATCAGTCTAGACTACAGTGACTTGTATGGAACAAGAAAATATCTTACATTGTCGGTAACGAGAACGCAGAGTGCCTTATCTATATTTTTTGAGAAGTTGCCTTCAAACATATCCAATATATTCGTGTCTAGTATTTCTGAACGATTTAAATTTATCATATGAAACCATATGTGAACGTCATGAGAATAATCCTACTCAAACACCAATATGAACCAGAGATCAGCAATGAGTATTCAAAAAGATGAGTAGATTCGATCATACTCATAATTTCTGATACTTATACGCATTCATGCTTATTCTACTCATACCATACTCATACTACTCATATTAAAAATTTGAAGTACTGATCATATCATATTAACATTAGCATGATGTTTTTGATTCAGACTCTCCATGACTCACAAAAATAGGTATGAATCGCGTACGAACACTACATACTTACTAGAAGATTGTATCTTTGTCCGTTTGCTGCTCTGTGTTTTTTGCTTGTGTGTCTTTTTTATTTTTTTGTAAATGCAACAATAACAAAGACCGCAAATTTTGATGAATGATTGGAATCACTCGAATCATTTGTGGGATATTTTAAGTATTTTCTCAAATTAATGAATGTAAATGGAGTAGGGGTATGAATCAAACATATTTCGAATGGTAATGAGTTTTTGATGGCCAACGTTGTACTCATACTCATTGCAACTTGTATTTTATAATCAACGTTAGAGTGAGTACGAATGAATCAGAGTAGCTTAACTTTCAATATTGATGACTCACTTCATACCCAAAATTTTATGAGTAACTTATGAGTAGCGAAAAGTGATTCATTGTTGGTCTCTGATATGAACCCCTGTCCATTCAATTGTTTAACCACTGTCTTAACAATTTCTCTGGCTGTATACTATATTAGGATATGATCCCCTCAAATGGTTTAATTTCTTTCAATTATTAAATTTTTAGAATCTCCTTCCCAACCAAGAAGTATACGTCAATGAAGATTTCTCATTATTTCTCTCTCTATTTAGTTTTCATTCCACTGCAAATTGTAATGTAAATTAGTTACAAAGCAAAGCCTCATTATACAATCAACTCAACCGCCAATGACCTTCGCCATACAATCGTTTCGATTATAGATTCCTTGTAATCCTTTTGAAAACAAGCTCTTTTTGCTTTTGCAATTGCATACATTGCAGCATGCAGTTGTCGGCATTGGCAATACCAGTGAGTGCCTTTTATTATCCATTAATTGATTATTAGCATTTGCAATTATAAAAATGAATTCTCTTCTCTTTCTTCTATAATTTCTCTTCGTTTTCCTTTTTTTTCTCTCCCCTTGTTTTTTTTTTTTCAATACGTTTTTTATTACCAGAGGCAGATTTATTAAGTGCGTATGAGTATATTTTGATTAAATGAAAATAAAATCGTTTTTTATATAATTATAATAAAAAAAAAAATCGTTTCGAAATGCTTTGGAATCCTGCATCTTATTTATGGGAGGGGGGAAAAATGCAAAGAAGAAAAAGAGAAAGAGGAAAAAACACAAAATATGCAGAAAAAACATTGATAGCCAATGGTATTTCAAGTAAAACTTTATGTTTCGGCCTAAAAACTATACAAAAGCCTTTAGCCAGTTAGCTTAAATTGTTTTTAAATTTAAAGTTGAAATTAATTTTAAATTCTTTCCTCTTTTATTGCTGCAAACTGTTTGCATATTTTGTAAATGAACTTGTAGTAGTTTTTTGTATTCCTTTTTTTTGTTTTTTGTTACTTTCCAACGTATACTCTGCTATCATTTTAAATACAATGCCTGAATACATGGACAAAAATGTTCACACATATAAAAATATTCATGCAAATATTAGCTATATTGGGGCATGGTATTATGCTAGCAATAGCAAACACAATTGACCTTTCTTTACACATGATAACTACCGTTTTAGATGGTCCCTTGAAGTCTCTATTAGAGACTAACACTGTTATTGTTTGCCTTGAAAATAAAAGAAAAATTATCTTGACTAACTAACTACAATGCCTATCTGACTCAAGACTTGTAACGACCAATAGGGTATAAGAAACGTTATGAATATAGTACAGACATCCACCTTTTATTTATAGACTTCAAACAAGGCTTTGACAGTATCGAGAGGGATACTATCTGTTAAGCTCTCACTATCTTGAGCACATTACTAAAACGGGCTGAAGTAGCCTGTGCTAATTTACTAATAGCGACTGTTAGGGTACTAAGTGACATCTTTTTAATTTAAAGAGAAGAGAAACAAATAGAATTGCTCTTTACGATGATTTAAAACTTGATTTCTTATTATCCAAGAAAATGAGCAGATCTGAACATACGTCATGACTTATTAATTGAAAATTCGAATTGAATTAGGAAGGTCACGAAAAATCTTTGTCGCAGACAAATTCATCGGCTTAACGGCTAAGATAAGCTCATCATTTCTCCCGCATGGCTAATATCATTCTCTGGACTGATATGCTCAACGGCTTAGATAACATCCCAGAACTAGCACGAAGAATTGTGGAGAAACTCTTACAAATATTAAGTCTTCAACCATAAGACGATATAAATAATAGAGCAGTCTTAAGCTAATCCCATACTGATGCACTATGCAACCAACTTAAAAAATTGCAATTGAATGTCTGTCCTTCAATTGAATGAATGTCCTTAAATAAAGCTGTAATCTTGTAGGTAGTAAGATGGCTTATAAGGCTAGCCCGTGTTTTAAGCACATAAAGGGCATACCGCGCTTAAACTCCAAAGAAGCACGCTCAGTATGGTTGTCGATGTTATTAGGGCGCATTGCATTATAGGCACTCATGCGAAGCGCATTGGTTTTGGACAACTCACGAATGGTTTTTGCAGAGATGAGGAGAAAAACGAGACCCGGCACTATGCCGAAAGAGAAAAAGGCATCTTGTTGCTTGCTATGTGAAGAACCTGTCGTCTGATTCAGTTCATCAGGAACTAGGGGATAAATGCATCCATTTAAGGAGTACCTCCCTACATACCTATCTACCTACCTAAGCGTGTCTGAGATATGATAAAAATTATTTACTCATTGTAAAAAACAAACTGATGCCATTAGTTGTGGCTACAAATATCCGTAATGGCTTCTCTGGGTGGACTTTATCCAAAATGTTGAATTTTCCATGACTCTGGCTTATAAATCAGGCTGAATTTGACATGTGTTATGTTGGTTTTGAGAACTGCTGGATATTGTGGCTTTTAACCACGCCTTACCGTTAAACTCTGAGAGGAAATAAATAAAAATTGCCATGAAAAGTTTCTCAAAAATCTAATGCTAGCACCCAACATAAATGCTATGACAAGCTACGTCATAATCCTGACTAAAGGATTGTAATTACCAGTTATGTTGTGCATGTATGCATGTAGTTAGTAAACTGCTCGTTAAAGAAATAAATGAATGATAATCGTTATATAACGGATAGTGAATATAAAATTCGGTACTTAGCAACTAAACTGTAAAAGTATTAAAGCATACCGTGTATGTGCATGTATGTGTACATAAATGCATAAATTTAAACATAAATTTGTATATGCAAAATATGTTTCACTTGTTATCTCTCTATAAACTATATACATACATACGTATATTGTATAATGCACACATGCAAACATGCAAACATGCGCACATGCATACATACATACATATACTATACATACATCATAATCATTATTATAATTCAAATATATGTGAGACATTTTACATTGAGGCTAAACGTTAATGGAAATTGAAATTCTGAGAAATTGCTTTACTTATGTATGTAAGTATGAAGTGCATATGACATTACTTTTATGACACAGTATTTTCATACGTTAGTTGCTATTAAAAAAAATGAAAAAAAAAATAAAACGTGAAAGATTAGTGATGAAATCCTTCTCATAATATATTTTGAAATTATTCTCCTCTATAAAGAGAGTAAAAAACTCTCATTTCGTTTTGTTGTTAACCCCCCCTCAAACTCTTGATCGCATACAGAGTATATTAGTTTACATAGAAAACCATAAGGACAACCATGAATTATGAGCTTTTAAATAAGAAAATAGCAAAAAGGAAAGATTATAGAAAATTTATAAAAACATGATAAAAAAAAAGAAAATGGAAATGAAAGTTGAGTATAAAATACATCATTTTTGTTGTCGTTGTTTTGCTGCTGCTAAGCTTTATAGGAAAACTTTTTTAATTTTATTGCTCTGTGTATGAAGAACTTGAACAATATTTTTTTTTTTGTTAAAGAGAAACGAAACGAAACGAAACAAAACTAAACTTTCAATTGCATTTCAATGTAAACATTTGTTTAAAACCACTTTTATTGGAAAAAATCTTTGTCTTTAAGTATGAAGTCGTAGCAAATGACATACATTTTTGGTTGACATTTAATATTTAGCCATGTAATGTTAGGTGGGGGGAAAGAAGTTTTAATGACATTTTGGTAAACGCCTCTGAATTGGTTGATTATTGTGATGAAATTTCCTTATTTTTGAGAAATATTTTGACTGTAAATTGTTGAGTATTAGTTCTCATATGCTTCAACGTTAGTGAAGTATTCGTACAAATGCTAACTTTAACGTAACTTAAATAGAAATTGATTAACGATGTCAAATCGTATGATTTTTGGTGCCAAACGAGAATCACATTTTTCTGCAGCCCTTACATGCAATAAACCAACTGCAGAGATATAAGCCTGCTCCCTATACATTTAAGATTCTTACAACCAGATTGTTTGAAGGACTGAAGCCACTCGTCGAAACACTGATTGCACTTATCAATGGGACTACAGGCCAGAACAGGTCTTCATGCTACATCAAATGCTGCAGAAGAACCACGAAAAACTGGTCGACACAAACCATATTTTTGTCGACTATAAAGCAGCCTTCGTAGCCATATTAGGAATTGTGTTTATGTCACAAAGTCTGAGAATAACGTTGAGTAATTCCTGCAACTCCCCTCTGAAACTTTTGATACTGTGCAAGGTTTCAGACAAGGCGATGGCTTAATATCCGACCTCTTCAACTTTGCATCGTCCAGTTGCTAGCGTACGCTGACAAGATTGATATTTGAGGCATACCAAGCAAGATGTTACTGCTGCCTTTAGTGCTATTGAACGGAGATCTATTAAGATGAGTCTGTTAATGAGGGCAAAATGTTTCGACAAGTAGGGACATGTAGCATATTCGATCATAGATTATGGGCTGATAACTATGCTTTCGATATAGTCAAGGAATTATTTATCTTGGCTTTGCCGTTACCACAAAACTGATGTCAGAGATGGAGATCAAGCACAGAATCACTCTGGCTAACAAGTGCTACTATGGTCTCAATAGGCAATTGTGTAGCAGAGACCGCTCTCTTACGACAAAGCTGATACTCTACAAGACGGTCATCCACTCCTGCTTTTTTAAGAGGCACAGGCATGGATGTTAGTTTGGGATCATGCACAGGATCACTTTTGCCCACACTCGCTACAATGGTCTCAATAGGCAATTGAGTAGCAGAGATCGTTCTCGCACGACAAAACTGGTATTCTACAAAACGGTTATCCTCCCCGTGCTTTTTTAAGAAGCACAGGCATGGGCACTATTAAACAATATTGTAGCAGCCGTGAGAGTATTCGAGAGAAAGTCCTACGTAACATCTTCGATCCAGTGCGAGTTGGCAATGATTTCCGCATTCGATCTAATAATGAGTTGGATGAGCTTATCCATGAGTTGGATAGACGTCATGCAGGGTTTTAATATCCAGCAAGCTGCGCTGGCTCGGCCATGTTGTTCGAGTGGCGGAGGATGTTGCAAGGAAGACGATTTTAATTGCGCTGGAAGGAGCATATCGATGTAGCCCTTTCATCCAATGGTGTTGTAACAGCTGCCGAAGATGGGCAAGAAGCAGATTCGCTTAGAAGGATGTGTTAAGACAAACCAAATTCGTTAATCGAGTTGTTAATGGCCAATTAAGTGAATAAGTCCACATGCAATAAAGCCATAACCATCGTATTGTGTAGCTGATGATATCATCTTGTTGAAGCCATATACTGTCCAATAAATCATCTTCAACAAAAAAAAATTCGGTTTTCATACGGCTATTGTCCCAATTTATGTCCCGTAAACTACCAGGACTCTCTAATATTCATTCTTTTTGAATTCTTGCTAATTTTCTCTGTAGAACGTTTAAATGCCCATGAAAACGAAAATGAATTTCGTACTCCAACCCAATATTTATTTGCCATCATTTTTGAATGATTTCTTAAGGCCAACCAAGCGTAAATTATGGACACGATTGTAAAGAAAATGATTTTCTTGATTCCCCTTTCTATAGAATTTTCTTAATTTTTTTCTCTACTCTTTTTTTGAGCAACAATAACAGAGTATATGTGTATGTATGAGTCATTTAAACAGTATGGCCCTGGGTATTTCTTTTTTTTTTTTTTTTTTGGTTTTTTGCTAATCATAATTTTTTTTCTTCTTTTGTTTCGTTTTTTCTTTCTTCTCTTCAACTCTCTTTCATTCATTTCGATTCTATACGACAGAATTAAACAATTTTTGTGGAAATTTTTTTTGGTTTTAATAAGAAGGAAGAAGTTTTTTCGGGGGGAGATTTTTCTTTCTTACAACTACAGCTTGCATATTGAAGGACGAAAAGGAAGGCAGAAGGAGTAGGAGAATGTATGGAATGTTTCTTTTTAGGCATTAAACCAACAATTATAGCCTTTAGGCAAAAATAATAAATTTTGATGGTTATTGGGTTTCGATATCGACTTTCCTTGTTACTTTCCCTTGCCTGTGGTGTGTAATAGATGAAAGTAAATTTTCGATTAAAAAAACACAAAAAAAATCACTGCAGTTGCTTTAATGACCAGCGATAGCTTCTGATGTTCATGAGAAAAATAAGTTCCAAAAAGAGAGACAGAGAGAGAGAGAGAGAGAGGAGAAAAAGGAAGAAACAAATTGTAAAGCTGTTTACGTGTTCAGGAGAGTAGTTTTTCTATGTTGTTGCATTAATGAAATTTGTTTCCAACTTTTCTGATTGAAGTTTTAAAAGTGAACACGAAAAAAAAACAAGAAAGTAAGTCTAGTAATTTAAGTTAAAAGAGAAAAAAATTAAAAGAAAAAAAAGAGAGAGAAAAAATTATAAGGAGTACAGGATAACGTACCGAATTTGCTTTAGTTGCTGGGTGTCTTTAACAAACCAACAGCGATTTCAACTTTAAGATCCTTCAATTCTCTGTTGCAATTTTAAAATATTGATTCAATTTGAAGAAAATTGCGATCATAAGGAACAAAAATAATGTACTTTAGCATTCAAAAATAATGTTTCTTGCTTTACAATGTTATCTTACGCTTTCATATATTCGATTTTGAATAAATATGCAGGATATATTTTTAAGTCCAGCACTCAGAAGATGCTCCTATTCATGCAGTGCATTGTGTTTAAAATACAGGAAAGATAGTTTATTACCAATAGGAAACAGGCTTTTAATGTGGAGCAATTTTTGTTTAATTTTAGTACGTACATGTGTTGGCTTATTAGATGTGAGACTACGATTCAAACCGCAGGTCAGACATCTCCAACAAAACGAAATGCAAACAAAAATCCTTAGGCACTTTCTCTCCACAGATTTCTAGCAAAAAATCTGAGAATAAATAAAATTGTCAGGAAAAGTTTCTCCAAAATCTGTAGTTCGGGATCGACTTTAAGCTGTAGATTCTTAGCACTCATGTACAAAATTAACACCCACAGCATAATGTGGTGTCTGAAGTTAGGTTGTATACCTGACTAAAGGGTTGCAATGGCCAATTATGTTGTGTACGTATTGTACGAGTATTCATATATAATGTTAGACAAACAATCAAAGACACCAAAGTCGGAATCGAACCACATGGCTTCGGCACTGCCCGTCCGAGGCATCCAATATTGCATGAGCTCAGTTAAAGACGTCAAAAAGTGCGAGATTAAAAACCTCTTTTTATGGCAAAAGCAGAGCCATCACTATTATGCAATTGATGGCTAAGCGACTTAATGGTAGAAGTCAATTGGTTCCCATTTTTTCTATGTGTGACCAACAGCTTCTAGCAATATTGTACGTAACTTTCTGCTATCAACGGAATTAAGTCTATAAAACTAGCAAAAAATATCCAATTTAACTGAGCTAATCAGGGTACCTGTGTCCTGTAATATGTTGGAGATTGAGAGTTCCCTCTGAATGAATCAAAATTTCTTTAACATTTCGGCAGTCATAGACAAGAAAGGGTGTTGAAAATACGTTTGTTAGGAACTTAATCGTACGTTTGTTAGGAACTTTAGAATAGATCAAGG